>BJBW01001317.1:4614-97858 GCA_004320125.1 Scolopax mira
CCCCCCCCCCCCCAGTGCTGCCTCCAGCTCTGGGGCCACTGAAAGCAGAGGGCCATGGAGCTGTTGGATGGGGCCAGAGGGAGCCGGGGCTGCTTCTGCTGCCGATGCCCTTGCCCTGAGCGCTGCTCTGGCTGTGGCTGTAGCCACTGGCCGGCTGCAGCATCTCCCTGGCTTCCAAACATCACACCTCACAGGGCAGCTCCAGGTTGCTGCTTTTCTGCACTCTGGGAGGTGAAGTGCTGCTAGTGTTACTAATGGGCTTGTGCTTTTAGCCTGAGTGCCACAGGCTTCTCTCCCACAGCAGAAATCATGGAGTCAATTAAGTAATTACCTGGTGTGTTGGTTGTCAACACAGAAGGCTTTTTGCCTTTCGCAGCCAGCATCAAACCCTGTGGGAGCCTTACCCCCGGCTCAGCACTGGCCCTTTGTCCCAAGGGCTTTGCCCTGCAGCTTGGGTTGGACGCAGGGGCGATGCGGGGGGCCTGGGGTGGATGTGGGGGCAACGCGAGGGGCTCTGGGCACCCTCCTGCCCCCGGAGCTGGGTTGGAGAGGTGGCATGGGGCACCCACCCATCACCTGGCTGCTCTCCGGGGAGCAGAGCTGGGTGGCTGTGCTGGCCAGGAGAGTTCAGTGATTCAGTCAGCTTCTGGGCTTTTGAGAAGAAGGGGCTTTAAACCCCGAGTGTTTCGCTGCCCTGAGAGGCCACAGCTCGGGTGGAGTCTCCTGGCTCGGGCCAACACGAGGTGCGAGTCCTGAGCCCCCTGATGCTGTGGCTCCGACTCGATGGAGCACGGCCGGTCCCCGGGAGAGGAGCACACCAGCACCCTCTGCCCTGCAAAACCCCATTGGTTGCTCTCTATAACTTACTTCTGCTCTATGTATTTCTACGAAATATGATGTTTTGATACATATATTATTTTTTTTAAGTCTCCTTTATGTTCTGGGACTGTTTCCAAGTTGCTGTCTAATTAGATTTTTAAATTGTGGTTTTTTTTTTTTTATATTAGCTGGCAAATACAGATAAGCCAGAAGGTTTGAGGGGTTTTTAGAATATTAATTTTTATAATTGTTTAGGGTGAGCTCCAAAGCAATCTCTAAATTGTCCGGAGAATGAAATAAAGGTAATTTTATGGGATTAACATTTAAAGGGGGATTAGAAGATTGAAGGTATTGAGAAATTGCTTACAAATAGTTTCTGCACAAAGCACAATCAGATTCAGAGCTTGGTTCGTACAGTGATAGCACTTTTTTTCTGCAGAAAAGGGAAAGTGAAGCCGTTGCAGTGGCTGTTAATGGGCACTGGGGGTGGGAAGGGCAGCAGCTCTGACTGGGTTCCCAGTGGGGTGCTGGGGCTGGGGGGGCTGGTGACCAGCTGGTTGGTGGCCTCTGGAGTTGTTTCAGGGAGGGGAAGCCCAGCTGTGGCTGCGGGAGAGCCAGCTGTGGCTGCGGGAGAGCCAGCTGTGGCTGCGGTTGCTGCGCACGGGCTGCGAGAGGGGACCCTGGAGAAGGAAGTTCTTTCTGCTCATTAAGATGTATCATGAATGAGCAAATGTCACACCGTCCGGCTCCTGCCCTCTCTGTGTCTATCAGAACGGGCTCTTGAGATGCGTCTCTGCAAGCTCCATCTTATTGAAGCCTCTCCTCTGGACTCGTGTGCCTGTGAGAGGCAGAAGGAAACACAGGGCTGGCGAGAGCCGGGCAGAAACCAGCAGCCGGTGTGTGGGGCACGGGATGCTCAGAGCCTCCCTGGGTCAGAGAAGGGGCCTCGAGCTGTATCCTACCATCCAGCAGCCTAAATCCACCCCTGGGGAAGGGGGTCCATCTTCCCCCAGCTCCTCCATGTGGACTCCAGCCACTCTCTTGCCATTTTACTTGGGCTGCTGCTGCCTGCTGTCCCTCTGCCTCTATCCCATTAGACATTGGCCAGAGAACTGTGATTTACTCCAAATAAAATTTTAGTAGCTAAAAGAATAGGGCCAGTCTAATTGTTTTTTTCCTTTGAAAGCAGGACAGTGAGCAATGTTGCTTATCAGCTAATTTGGCTTTTGGTCTATTTTGCAGTTGTTTCCTGACTGTGCTGTTTGCTATAGATGGGAATAGCAGTAGAAATAACAAATCTTGTTGCACACTATTAAGCTGAGGGAAACCCTGTGAATCGGTGGTGTTTTCTGGGACTATCTCAAGTTTTCCTGATTCAACACATCCCCCCATCCCGTTCCTCCAGCACGTGCTGGTCTGTGCTGAGCCCAGAGGCTTAAACCCCGGTGTCGGCAGAAGGGACAGGAAAGAGACTTTCAGCTTTTTCTGGAACAGCTTAAAGAGATGAGGTTTCCATGAAATTGATCAAATGCACCAGTTCTTCCTCAAAGTTAGATGGAAAAAGAAAACACGAGGCAGCATTGCTGAGGAGGGGGATCCTGCTTTCCCATTGCTCATGTCTCAGCAGCTCACTTTGCCGGAGGAGGCTGTGGGCAAAGAGCACTTTCTGGCTCTGCCGGAGCTGGTGGACGGGAGGAGAAGCGCCTGCAGAGGGGCTGATAGCCACAATAAATGCTACAATCTAGAGAGCACTGAGCGTGCAGGACGTCTGACAGGCGGAAAATCTCATTACTGGGCTGGGGAGAGCGGCCGGGAGCCACTTCCTTCAAAATACAAACGTGCTAATTAGCCACCATGAAAGGCGAGCGGCTGACGGCCCCGGGGGAAAGGGGAAAGCAGGGACCATTCCCTCAGGATGTCCCGGGCTGGGGGTTCTACATGAAGACAATCCTACTTTCCCGGTGGGAAGCTCAGGCTTGTGGCAGTGACTCCTGGCCGTGGGGGGCTTGGAGCTGAGCCCCCCCAGCCCTCTGCACAGCCACAGGGGCTACAGCAGCACAAAGGGTGGTGAAGAAAGTTTCCGTATTGTGATGGTAATTCCTCTCCTCCGGAGCTGGGGCTGCCGGACTGGCTGAAAACCCCTGGTTTGGCCTCATTGCCCCTGGCATGTTTAGGACCAGGGCTTCAAGTACTTACTGCAGAAGCTTTAAAAAGACATATATGTGGGTTTTCTGGGCTGGGGTCTCTTTTGCAAATAATAACTTCACCCAGAAACAGTCTTTATCAGCCCTAAATTGTGCCCGTGGGGAGCAAATGAATAAATTTTACAACATATGGAAGACTTGTCTTGTTCCAATTAGGTAACAGCACATAAAAGCCAGGGGACGGGGATGTCAACTACAGCTCTTCACAATTAGGTCGTATGTGAGTGTATGAATGTATTTCCTGCTGCTTGTTCATTCAGAGATAATTAATTAGCAGAGATGTCTGATTAAATTGCAAATTAAAGAAGGGCAAATATCATGCCAGTTCATGTGTCATGATTTTTCAGGTAAAGCTGAAAATTTTCAGCAAATTTTTTGGTGGGGAAGAGAGCATCAAACCTCTATTATGTTTTATAGGAAGGGGATTCACTCTCATTGGACACTGAATGGAAACCCCCTTTAGTTTGAATTTACCAAAATGAAATGTCCCCACTTTTTATTGCAAGAGTCATTATTTGGAAGAGTGAATTATAGGAAGGGCAAAAGACAAAGCAGAGGCAGCAGCTGTAGAACTGCTTTAAATTATTATGGCAATTTCTAGTTAATCTGAACCAAATATTTTTGAAGAATTGTAGATTTCTACCCCCCCTCCGTTGTACCTTTCACTCCCATTGAATTGGGTCTGGAAGGAGTCTTGGAATCTCAGCTCTACCCCGGGCAGGAAGAGTGTTTTCTTTGCAGACTGAGTCACTGCTCTCTATTTATCAGCACCCCGGGAGTAGCCCGTGCTGCGCTGCAACTGCACGGAGTGGCTGGTGCTGGTTTTTCTGCAGGTGTCTGGTTAGAAATCGCTTGCTCTTTCCCTGTTTAGTTTCCCTGACAATACATAAATCCAGGCATAGAAAGGCTAAGTTGACCGGGAGCCAAATTTGCCTTTACTAGTTCTCTTGTTCTAGCTATTTTACAACCCAGTTGTCTGATGGGCAGCAGTTACCCCAGGAAAACGAGGGGACGAACGTGTTGCAGGTGGCACATCCAGGGGCAGGAGGAGCAGCGAGAGGCGCAGAAAGCAAAGCTGAGGTGCAGGGAAACAGATCTGCCCCGGCTGCTGGAGCCTCATCAGCATCTGGGTGAGACACCCCCGTCAGCGCTGCGACCACTGGCGCTGACTAACGAGGAGGAGAGCAGGGACAGGGGGCTCCGGGGGGAGCAGGATGGGGTCCTGCCCTCGGGAGGCTCTGGGGGGAGTGGGACGGGGTCCTGCCCTCGGGAGGCTCCAGGAACAGACTCTGTAACTGGCTGTAGGGCTGGATGGCTAAAATTGTGTTCCTAATTAAACCAAAGCTGAAAAGCGCTTGAGGGGGGCCGAGCCCGGTGAAAAGATTTTGCCCCCTTTGCACTTGTGAGTAATTAATGGTGGAAAAATAAACAACCACAGGATGGGGCAACAGTGGGTTTCCCTGCTGAGCAGCTCCTGGTACCATCAGGGTACCATCACCCTTCCCCAATTTTGGTGGGAGAAAGAGGAAGTGATGGGAAGGCAAGAGCCCAGCTGAGGCTCTTCAGTGCTGGTGCAGGAAGCACCTCTGTCTGCTAATCAAGTGTGGTTTCAATTATCCAAATTGTTTTTTCTTCTAGATGACCTCTTTTTAAGCAGGTGCTGGTGATGCTGCTGCTCCTGCATCCCTGGGGTGACTCTACAGCACGGCCCATCCTGACAGCAGCCGGCACCTTTTGTGGGGCAGAAACCCCAGCTCTTGCTGAGGTCAAATGCAGGAACCAGGAGTCTCTCCTCCTCTGGTGTGTTCACCCAATGCAGCATCTTAGACCTGGTCTTGTCTTCCTCCAGAGAGTGGTGTTTTGGGGACTGTAGGACTGAGGAGGGTGACATGCTGCCCTGCTCTGTGTTTCCGAGGCAGAGGGGATGTTCCTGCGGTTGCTGTAAGTATTTAAATGTAGCTGTGTGGTAGAGATTGAGTTCTGTGGATCTCACCTTAGGGATTTACAGGTTTTTCCAGTAAATCTGACCCCTGGACACAGTCACAGCACAATGCACGGTTGCATTTCTTACCTGCCCCTGCCTGGTGCTGCTCTTGGTGTCCCCAGGGACACTTGTCCCTGGCCAGGGGAGCAGAGGAGCTGTGCCATCCCAGCCTGAGAACGGTGAGCACAGGAACAGGGGAAGCCATTGATGAAATGATAAATACAGCAGCAGAGTGAAACAAATGTAATCTCTAGCAAAAGAAAAAAGCCCCAGCGATGAGCACTCGCTGACATCGGTGACAAATCAGCAGAGGCTGGCACGAGAGGCCAGGGACAATTTGTACCCCAGCTCTGCTTCCAAGTGCTTCAGATGAAAAAGGCTAAGTCTGTGTGGGAGGGCTGAAATACCAACTGAGAAACACTTCAATTAATGTATTGACATTTTTTTGCCTTTGTGTTTCACCTATTTTACCCAATTTTCCTTTGCATAGGTTTGCACAGTGTTGTTTCCTCTTGGATAGAGGCTGCCCCTTCCCTCGGAGCGGGCTGAGCCCCGAGCAGGGAGCGCTGTGCTCACCCGGGGTGCGGAGCAGCTGCAGAGGAAATCACTCAGAAACTCAGCTCTGGAAAGGAAAGTAGCCTCCTGCTGAGAAACAAACGGTCTTGGTCCTGCCTTTTTCTGGTGCTTGGATGCTAATTACGGGGTCTCTTTGATGGTACTACTTCTCAAAAGCATGTGGCATCCTTGCTTTTTCTGTAAGAAGCTGAGTTCATTTAGTTCAGGGTTTTATTGGGAAGGGGATAAGAGAAAAGGAATTGCACCCAAGCTGAGAACCAAGCAGCCAGAGACTCTAAACCAAAAGCTGACAAAAGAATAAGTTGCTGGACATGATCAAATAGGGTGGAAATTATGACAGAGGTACCAGTGTGTCCGGCTGTGCAGAGCTTGTGTGTTCCATGGCTTTTTTATTGGAGTAGCTTCGGGCTGTGGGATCGCTGGTGGTTTTCATGCCTCTTGTTGGATCAGCACCAGTGCCCGATGGGAGGTGTCCACTAGAACAGCAGCTCCCAACGGCAACGAGCATCCTGGCAGGAGACCAGAATCAGCCAAGGCTAATTCATCAACAGCTTTTTATTTGAATTCGTGTCCCTGTCTCGAGTCGGGGCTGCGTCGGGTTCGTCTGCTGCCTGTCAGGCAGCCGCTGGCATTTCACGCTCCCTCGGGTCAGGTCCAACCCGATCAGCACCACTTTATTATGAAATGCCCAGAGTGATTTTACTCATCGTGTCAGTCCCAAAACAGCTCAAGAGAAAGTTTAAACGTTATTTCTGGCTCCTTCAGCCATGAACTCTGACAGCTTTTTCATGGAAGTTTCCATGCTACTCTGTAAAACTCTAAGATATCTTTCCACTGATTTACATTGGCTTAAAAAAGTTGAAGTTTACTTAAAAAAACAAAAGAGGGGAAGAAAGGATTCCGTTTGTGCTTTCAAGGCATTTCTGTGTGAAAGGAGCAGACACTCAGGGACCTGTGCACAGACACAGGAGCAGGAGGGAGGTGACAGCAGTGGAGTGTGGGTGTTACCTGTCAGCATAACCTCTGCGGGGGGTGAGAAGTGTGTTTGGTGCTGGGGCTGTGAGCATTTTGACTCGTGAAAGGTCACTGCCCCTTCCCTCCTGTGCTCGGAAGGCAGTGCCCCAAGCCCTCCGTGTCGCTGCCCGCGCTTCGCTCGCCAGGAGAGCGGGGATGGGACCGTCATTAAACCTGAGGCTTTTAGGCAGCAGCTAATGGCAGGAAGGAAGAAATAGCACCTCTGACTCAGCCGCTGCTGTCTCTGGAGCTCAGTGATTTACACACATTGGAAAACACAACAGAGATTGGAGGGCTGACGCAGCACCCTCTTACAGCCACCCCGACTCTCCACCTCTGTGGAGCCCTCCTCGGGCTGCTGCGATGCTGTGCCTGGCCTTCCTCTGGCAGAGGAGTGTGATGGCAGCCGGGAGGGGGGCTCAGGCTCCAGCTCAGTCACCCTGTCACGTCCCGGGGCTGGCGTGGAGCTTGCAGAGCCACACACCCCGCAGAGCAGGCGCTGCTCCCACGGCCTCCCCATCATCAAGCACATGAGCATCCTCCCTGGTGGCACAATTAGCCTAATTGCAGAGCTCGGTTAAGAGGGGAAGGCAGAATAAAATGCCCCAGGACATCAGGTGTGCCTGGGTTCTGCTTGTGCAGCCCGCCGAGGGTGAGACACAGAACAGTGAGTTTGGGCAGGAGAGTGCCCTGAACCAAAGGGCGCAGAGACGTGGGACAGCAGTATCTCCCGAGAGCCCCCCGGGGAAACAAGTGGGCAGCGTTCCCAGGGGTTAGCTTCCTGTTCTGCCCTGCTACTTCAGCGCTTAATTACACCCTTCAGAGGATGGCAGGAGCAGACGGCAGCATTAGTTTGCCCCACAGAACAGCCCCTTCTCTGTCTCTGCCCCGCTGAGCAGCTCGTTTGGCCAGTGTCTCTTTACCAGGTGGGTGGGACAGGCAGAACTGAACTATTTGATGAACACTTAGAGGCTGTAAACGTTGAGTGGAAAGGCATGTAATTTTTGGTCTAATATCCATCTCATCACAAGTCTTCGATGAATTTGAGAAGGCCTTCCACCTACCGCGTTTTTGAGACCTGGAGGACCAGGGCCAGAGGTGCCCATGATGGAGCCCGGTCCTGGCTCCCTCCTCTCCTCCTCCGAGCTGAGCCTCCAGCCCCACGCCATCCATCGCCCCACGCCATCCATCGCCCCACATGGGCTGCTCGTGCCCCAACCCCGAGCTCTTTCCTGGGTGAAAAGCCCCACAGGAGCTCACTTTCCATTGGCCGAGGACAAAGCACCTCCAATTCACAGTAACACACAGTGGCCTCTGGGTTTGCTAGTTATGTATTTACTTGCTTTTGGGGTTTTTTTACCTTCGCTTTCTTTAAAATAGAAAGAATTGAGCGGGGTCTTTTGTACCAATGTGGGGGTGTTTTATCCCACGCTGTGCTTGGCTACGTGCTGTCCTGGGCTGAAACACTCCGAGTTGCAGGGCACACGCCCCGGGCAGCCAGCCCTTTCCCGAGGGCGCTGCCGGAGCCCCCCGGCCCTCGCTGGCCCCTTCCCACGCCTGCTCCCTCCTCTGCCCCCAGGAGCAGCGCTGCCTGGGGACAACCTCTGGGGGACAAAGTGCTAAAGCTGCAGCCCCTCGGAGCCACGGAAAACCCTTGAAGCAGAAATGTGAAATTTCTCCGGTGCCTCCAGTCTCTGAAAAGGCTACGGGAGAAAGCGATTCTGCATAATCTTGTTAGGCTGATGCTATTATTTTTAATGAACCATTTCAGATTGTGCCTTGAAGTATGAAGGGGAAAAAGGATAAAGTTTCCTGCTTCTGCTAGCTTTTTCTCTCTCGGAAAGGAGAACTTTGGCACAAGCACTAGACATTTGCTAGTAATTAGATGCTGACAGTGAGTGTCAGAATGTCCCAGTTCTCCTGCCTGTGAAAGGGGAAAATGCTCTCTCTGTTGCAGGAACATGAAGAGGATAAAAGCATGGATATTAGTCCAGTACTTCAAATATTGGCATCCCGGTCTCTGAAGGTGTTGGTGTGCTGTGGTCTGCACTGGATCCTGGGAAGGTGATGGAAAAGTGTTCCCCCTGGGGACGTGGGCAGGAGGCACCAGGCATGGCTGGCTGGTGGGAGCTGTGTCCTTATCCCGTCCCAGGCCAGGGCTAAGGCTGAGCACCCTGCTATGGCATGTGGAAGAAGAGGGGGATTTAGCTCTGTAGAATAATCCTTCCAGAGTGAACTTTTCAGGGCAGTAATTTTACGTCTCATTTGAACTGTTCTCCTCAGCTCCACGCCTGAGAATCTGCCTGCATTTTTTTTTTTCCTAATAGTCAATAGGAGCTCTTAAATGACAATCTGGGTAATAGTGACTATTATGAGAAGATTAAGGCAGCCAAATTGAGTACACTCTAGAGAGACTTTTGATCCCAGCTTTACGCATTTCTTTCCATACAGAACTCTAAGAGCAGCCCTTTTAAGAAGCCGGTAGCGAGCTTTGGAACGGGGAGGGGGGGGTCTGAAATGGCTCTGCAGCTCTCAGACAGAGTTCCTCTGCCAACTCCTCCTCCTGGGGCGGTATCACCAAGTATCATCAAAAACGAGATGATGAGCAGAGAGTCCCTCTTGTGCTCAGCTCAGCCCGAGCTCGTTCCTGGGATCTTTCCTGCGGCCCCTCTGCCTGCCCCGTGCCCCCAGACCCCGCGGCGGGGGCTCCTCTCCTCCTGCTGCTGCACGGGGAGGGGAAACAATGCCATTTCTTTCACTTCTGTTGTCCCAAAAGGTCTGATTTGGAGGGAAACGGGCTGCAAACAGATTCCTGATGGAAAAACAAAGCATTTAGTGCTGCCAGTTCCTGACACAATAAATGTCACAGCTAGATTACATTTTATTGAAAGAATAAAACTAGGTAGAAGCACCTTTCTGGACACTGAAGATTCCCTGTTGACCTCCAGCAGTGACTCTGTTTGAGCCCTTGTGACTTGCTAAATGACAGAGGTTGTATGTATTAATTAAAATAGATATCGATATATTTGTAGCACAATCTGGACAGCTTACAAAACTTTGAAAGTAGAATCAAGACAAAAGATGAATTACTGATGTGTTCAGGTAGTACCGTAATTAGCTAAAACTATTTATTACAAAAAGATGCTGTTGCTGGCTGTGACCAAGTCACTGCAGAGTAGGGTCCTGCTCGGTGCTAAGCGCACCCCAAGGCTGTCACCCACCCCCCTTTGCCACGTTCCCGCTGGCTTTTGCCCGATGCTGTGCCTTGGGTCAGGCCAGGCAGGAACGAGGGAAGGTCTTTGGATGAGCGCTGGGTTATAGATACATTTTTGGGCCAACCCTGGTCCTGGTTGACGCGTGCTGGGCTGGTGGCGGCTTGGGCCGGCTGCATCGGCACATGTTACACCTGAAAGGCTGCTTTTTTGGTTGGTAGGGTGAATATTTAATTCAGATTGCTGTTGGAAGCACTGCTTTCCCAGGGACTTTGTATCATCCTGTCTCAAGAGTTAGTACTTCATGGTGGCATTTTTTTGTTCTAAAATTCTCAACATCAGACTAAATTTAGTCACATAGAAATCAATAAATTACTGCCAACTTTGACCCAACTCTGCCCTTATGTTAATGTTAAATGTTTTTGAACAATCTGACTCGTGGTATTCAGGCTCTTCTCCTCGTTAGCTGTGAATGACATGATGAGAAACTTTCCACTGCTTTAAATGTTAAGGAATCTCTGAAAATATTTAGAAATAATCAATTCAAAATGTTCTATGCTTTGGGGTTTGATTTTTTTTTTTTTTTTCAAAGTACAGTATGTTCCTTTTGCAGATTTCCATCCAATCTACATGCTCGTGTCCCAGCAGCTGGTTTCCATGGTGCACGTGGATTCCTGTCACAGGGTATGGCCAGTGACGCAGAGGCAGATCTTGGTGTCAGAGCAGAGAAAAGCAACAGCTCCGTAAGGAGCGCTGAAGCTGGAGCACCATGTGGGAACAAGCACTCTTTACATTGTTAAGTTGTGCACAACCAGCTGGGAACTATGTGAAACTCCACTGAAATATTTTCTTTGTCTCAACAGTACATATGCCAATAAGCAGCTTTTGGCCATTTCCTTCATGCCGGGCCCCTCCACCTCCACACCTTTCTCTCTGCTAACAGAACAGGCACTGAGCTTACAGAAATGCAGGTTGGTACCTACTGGTATTTTAATTTAAGTGAATACTTCAGAGGGTTGGGAGGAGCGTGTACATTCTCTGGTTTGGTGTTCTGTGTAAAATAACAAGCGGTAACTTGGCAGTTCAGCAAAATAAGCCAGTTTGGTACTGCTACCCCAAAGGCCCAAGTGCCGATAAACCAGCGGGAAGCGTTCCTAGGAGAAGGAAAACTCTCCCTGCCGGAGCAGTGGCTTTAAATCTGCTCCCTGGGGCACATCATGATCGAGCAGGAGGGAGCCTTTTCCCTGACCAGACTCTCTCGGCAGCTGGGTACAGCTGGAGGGGTGTGAGAGGCTTCCCAGTGCCTCCCCCGTGGGGAAAACACTTGCCAATAACCACGCTCTTCTAGCCACCGAGGCTGGGGGGCACAGAGCTCCCACGGACCCCTCCTTAGTCTAAGTAGCTCTTTGACCAGCAGCAGCCTGTGCGGATGGTGCTCAGCCATAAACTCCCTGCCCTTTGCTATTCATCAGTCTATCAAAATAAAGAAACAAACCTGTTGCTGTGGTAATGAAACCCCTGGGTCTGTTCCTGGGGGGGGATGTGTCAATTGTCAACCAATATGCTCGTGTCAGAAAGTGCGTGGACCTGGCAGGAGATCTGTAGAGAGCGTTAAGGAAGCGAAAGAACAGAAAATTGAAAAAGAACTGTAAGAGGTTGGTACATTAAATTTTCACAGCTTGTAGAGAAAGCAGAAGAAATGGATTCCTTAAGGTGAAAAGAATCAACACTTAATTGTCAATGAAATTATTCTGTAAATTCTAGCACTTTTGGCAAGTGTCAGGCAGTAATCGGACCCATTCAAATATATAAATTCAGGGAGGCATAAAGCCAGCAAAGAACATTATACTCCTTTCTTCTGACCTTCTTTATCATGTGGGTCATAGAGTACCTTTCGTGTATAGATGTGTGAATTATTGAGTGTCAGGTCATGGAGCTTAAATTTATTTTATCTGGTTCAAAAATCAGAGTAGCACAAATCAGGAGTAACCATGGAAATTACACTGCTGCAAAAACTCATCTTACAGGAAAAGCCAGGTGTGTGTGTGCACGGGTTTCAGGTGACAGCACACTGGAGTCACCAGCAGCTACAAAAGTGAGGTGCTTACAACAGACCTGTGAAATGAAGGAGGCAAAATAAGGGATTATTGCTCTGCCGACTAATATGTGAAATAGTTAAGTACATATTGTGTATGTAAAAATCTCTGCTACAACAAATTCTAATCAGCAGGAGTATTCATAGAATCATAGAATTGTCTGGGGCAGAAAGGACTTTTAAGATCATCAAGTTCAACCACCAACCAAACTCTGATAAAACCATCACTAACCCACATCTCTAAGCACTATGTCAACCTGTCTCTTAAATCCCTCCAGGGATGGTGCCTCAACCACTGCCCTGGGCAGCCCATTCCAAGGCTCAAGAACCCTTTCAATGTAAAAATTGTTCCTAATATCCAATCTGAATCTCCCCTGGCACAACTTGAGGCCATTTTCTCTTGCCCTATTGCCTTTTCTTGGGGAAAAGAGACCAACACACCCCCCCAGCTACACCGTCCTGTCAGGGAGTTGTAGAGTGGTAAATAGCTGTGAGGGGGTGTGTATCAGAGCATCGCCATGGAGCACCACTGAGAAGGGATGACATCCCTCGATGCACACCCCATGCCATGTGTGTCTTGGAAAATGCCTGGCTTCTGGAACCTGGATTGCACCCAGACTGCGCCATTTCTGTTGCAGTTTTATCCCATATGACTCTGGCAACGTGCTAAGGTCCCCCAAACTGCCAGGCAGTTATTAAACCTTCTGAAACCACGCTGACAGCACTCAGCCATGGTCACCTGCCAGTTTTTCATTGTTTTTCATCCAAAAGGCCGTGTATTTTTAGCCTGTATGTTGCTACGTCCCCTCTGTGGAAATCAAAGAGCCGGGTCTGGCAGTGCCCAGGACAGCGGGGATGGTGATGATGCCCATTTCCATGGCAACCCAGCACAGCCCTGGGCAGGATGAGCAGAAGGCCGTTCCCATAGTGAAGGGCTGACGCACACCTGGACGGAGACAGGCAAACAGCAGCAGGGCTGATGAGGAGGTGGGGAGGCAGGTTAATTGCACAAGAGAGGTCAGGCAGGGACCGTTTGTCCCAGTCTCACTGGCACAGCGGCGGCGATGTTTTTTAAACGAACGTTTCTGTGGAGACCCTCCCCTTTGGCTTACGGGCGCACATCTCACTTGTCAGCCCGGCAAACAACTCCTCGCCGTGGCTGGGAATTGCTCGGTGCCCACCAGCCGCCCGCGGGCGGTGGCAGCGCAGGGGGGATGCTCACGCACCTCAGCCCTTACAGAAACCCCCGTGTCACAAGGCCCCTCGGGCCCAGCTCCTGCCCTGGGGGGTGCCACGTCCCCCACACCGCTCCCCGGGGCCGGGGGCAGCCGCCCTCACCCGCCGCCGGTAACGCCGCTTCCACCCCTCGCGTTCCGGGACAGCGAGGGGCTGCGGCCGCTGCGGGCCCCCCGGGCTCGGCCTCACCCTCACCCTGCCCAGGCCGGGCCGCCCCGGGGAGGCGGTTACGGGCCATAGGGACGGTTGAGATTAACCGGAACAGCCCCGGTGCGGAGACCGGCTGAGGCGCGGGCCTGGCCCCGGCCCCGTTCCCCTCTCCTTGCGGCACCGGCGCCGGGACTACAACTCCCAGCGCCCCCCGCGCCCCCGGAAGCGCGGCCCGGTGCCGGCGCGCGGGGCTCAGCGCGGGGGATTCGGACTCGCTGCCCGCTGAGCCGGGCCGGGCCGGGCGGGCGTGAGGCGCGGTGCCGGGCGGGACCGGGCTGGGCCGCCATGGCCCTGGCGCTGCCGGTGGCCGAGCCGCCGTGGCCGGCCAGCCTACACCCGCTGAAGGTGCGTGAGCGCGGCGGGGCCTGCAGCCGGCGCGGCGGGAGGGCGAGATGGCGGGCGGGGTGTCAGCGGGGCAGCGTCTCGCCGGGTATCCCGGCCTCGGGCGGAGCCGCCCCGGCCCCGCCGCCCGCGCTGCCCTCCGCGGCGGCGGGCGGAGCGCCCGGCCCGCTCCTCTGGGCCTGGCCGTGCCTCGGCGGGCCCGGGGCGAGCGCGGCGCTGCCCTGCGGCGGCCGCCGCTGCTGTGCGGCTGCGGGCGAGCGCCCCGGGCGCTGGGTCCGCCCTCGCCGGCTGCGGGGGATCGGCCTTGACCCGCACCGTGCCGCGCCGCGCGCATACCGTGTCCCGCCGCGGGCCGTTCATTGACCGCGGCTTCCCCTTGCAGGCGGTGGATGACCTGCTGCGGTGCGGGATCTGCTTCGATTACTTCAGCATCGCCATGATCATCCCGCAGTGCTCCCACAACTGTGAGTACCCGGGCACCCGCCGCGCTCTTCGGGCGTGCTTTGCGCCTGCGGGACTGGCCCCATCCCGGGCGTACCCGGGACTAGAACATCTCTGCTGAGGAGAGGCTGAGGGACCTGGGGCTGCTCTGTCTGCAGAAGAGAGGCTGAGGGGGGTCTGATCAACGCCTGGAAATGCTGAAAGGGGGGTGGCAGGAGGATGGGGCCAGGCTTTTCTCAGTGGTGCCCAGGGACAGGATAAGAGGGAACTGTCACAAAGTGGAACAGAAGTTGTTCCATCGCAATGTGATGAGCAGAGCCCTGGCAGAGGCTGCCCAGGGAGGTGGTGGAGTCTCCATCTCTGGAGACATTCAAACCCGCCTGGACACGCTCCTGTGGGCCCTGCTCTGGCAGGGGGTTGAAGGAGATGATCTCCAGAGGTCCCTTCCAACCCCAACCATTCGGTGGTTCTGTGAGTACTGAGGACATGGAGCTGAACACAAAGCTGTTCTGTCCTTTTCACTGTAAGTCTGTGCCTTCTGTCCCATGACTGACAGACATGATGGAGGGTCAGTTAAACACCTCACCAGTGACAGCTTAAATTTACTTGAGTTGTAATAAAAATTGCACAGAAACAGCAGTTTTAATAAAAATTGCTCGAGCAGGAGCCAAGGTAAATGGGTCAATAAAGGGGCAGTGAGGCTGTTCTTCAATCTGTCCTGTCACCTTGTGGAATTTGGAATGAATGTATTAGAATGAAGTGTACCTTGCCATACCCAGGGGGTACGGGGGTGGCTGAGGTAGGAGTGTGCCTTGAAATATTTTCTACTTGGTGGCCTTTGTGTAATCTCTTCAGTCCAGTGAGATTGTACAGTTAGAGGAAAAAACCCATCTGCCATTAATGAGTGATCATTTGCAAATAGATGAAATATGTTTCCTTGCAGAATTTTTTCTGTTTCTCTTTTTCTTCATGATTACAGGGCTTCTGGCCATCTCTCTAATCTGTTGGCACCTGTAGCCACTTAAGGGAGAAAAGGGGCTGGGCACAGGGAATTGTGAGGTTCTTGTCCTCTCTGTATGAGCCCAATGGTGATCTTAGTTCTATGGAAAAAATGATGTATTTTCAATATTGGTATATTGTGGAATCGTTTGCATACAGTGTACAAAAAGACAATAGACTAGCAGTGATGCTGAACTGCATTTGGAAGAATGTCTGTTAAAAAGTACATATTTCTTTTATCCAGATTGTTCACTTTGCATACGCAAGTTTCTGTCCTACAAAACTCAGTGTCCAACATGCTGTGTGGTAAGTGGTTTTCTTTTTCTCAGCTTTATTTTTTGGCAAATCTCAGGAGCTTTTCCCTTTGGACAATGCTAAAGAATTAGCTCTGGTTGTGTATTACCACCTTTTCTTTGGGCGAGCAGCTCTTTTGTCAA
Source organism: Scolopax mira (assembly GCA_004320125.1). Taxonomy (NCBI): domain Eukaryota; kingdom Metazoa; phylum Chordata; class Aves; order Charadriiformes; family Scolopacidae; genus Scolopax; species Scolopax mira. The sequence goes on from BJBW01001317.1 coordinate 20,184, forward strand.
AGTGTAGTGCTCTTAGAACTGGGATTCTCCTGTTCCAGAGCTGCCCTTCTCCCAGCACAGGCAGAAGTGGTCGGAGCATGGAAGCATGGAAGCTGGGGTTTGGCTGAGAGCTCAGAGTACAGAGTCTCTCACAAAACACTTATTGTTGCCTCCAGTCTGTTAGAACACACCATTGTTTAAAATGGGAGTGATGAAATAGAAGCGCTGAAATTTTCTGTGATTGCATGGCCTCACTTCATCTTTCAAGGAGTCTTTGGAAGTGCCCCCAGACCACCCAGTCCTAAAACTTGCTGACTCTGCTGGGTCACCTTTTGGGGACGAGAGCAGGTGTTTGCTGTGAGAATTAGGTTAAAAGCGAGAAGACTAGAGGCAGGTTCAGGCCGTTCTGTGGGTGGGGGTTATTGTGCTCTGACTTGAAGGCCTTTTTTGATTAAGGGACACAGAATGCAACTTAGTCAAAGCCTGAATCTAACTTTTCATCTTAAACCCATTGGGCTTTATTGAACTCCTAAAAATGGTAGGCTGCCTCAAAACAATGAATGGTGCTTTAGGAATATTGGCAAAATAGAAGTAATATTCTGTGTTTCTAAAGCAAGAACCAGGCTTGACATTTCAAGTCTGGAAAACAGATCTGTTTGTAGCTTTGCCAGTGTTTAAACATTCAAACGAGTGCAGACTATTTGATGGAGTATATTTTACTGCCACCTTCTTAAAAATCGCAGGTATTGATAGGAGGAAGACTAATAAAAGCTTTGTAAAAAAGAGCAGAGAGAGACAGCCAGAGAGATAAAAATCAGGAATTGTTTAAAAAGAATGAATTGAATGCACAAAGCTGTCTCATAATTCATATTTTCATTCCATAATCAGAAGATTAACATTTTCGCTCATCCGTTTTCATGCCTTATTGCTTAAGGTTCTTATCACATTCATGAGATCCTTGGTTTGATTTTCCAAATAATTAGAACTGGGCTACAATAAAGCATTGTGGGAGATTTGGTAGACTGGATTTTGATGCTTTAGCTTTATGCTTCATTTTTATCTATTACCTGCACTTTTCCAGACTTAAAGTTCTCATGCAGTTATTTTAGTTTGAGGTATTTTTCAGGAAAACACATATGTGCATCTTCATTCATGTAGCAATGGAGCAGGGGGTAGTTCAGGCATTGATCCAAGAAACACATTATTGATCACTTGAACATTTTCTGGGTACTTGATGTTTTCACTGCATTTGAATGTTTGTTGTGTTTTGGTTTTTTTTCCCCTTTTCTTTCTTTGTTTTTTTACAATAGGCAGTCTCGGAATCTGACCTGAAAAACAACCGGATATTGGATGAACTAGTGAAGAGCTTTAATTCTGCAAGGTCTACTGTCATTTCATGCATACTCTCTCTGGTTTGGTGGCTGGAAAGGTGGATGTGAGTGACTGTGTGTGACTGGGATGGGACTCCTTGTACAGGAGCAGTGGAAAACAAACAAAACTGTGGTATCACAGAAATGCTGTCAAAGACACATGTTTATGCTTCTCTGGTGAAGGTTCCCGTCTGTGCTGGTGATGTGTGGAGGCTGTGTAGGCCTGTTTTGGGTTTGTTCTGGTTAACTGCCCTGTAAGTTACAGCCTTTTCCAACAGGCAGGAAGTCTGAGCAGATATGTCAGGATTCTATGGGGAAAATAATGGTAATAAAGATTTTCTTCTAAGATCCTTCCTGTGTATGAAGGGAAAATTCTAAACAGTAAGATTTTGTCCAGTGGAAATGTCTCACTTGTAAGAGAATTCTCTTGGTGAAGTCATTGGTTGGCAAAAATGCAGGTATTGAGGGACCACAAATGTGAGTTTTCCTGCATAAGAGAAGTAATGGAGTATTGTATCTTCACCTGGATTTCTTATCTACTTTTCTGTTCATTTCTAATTCATTTTTGAGCTCCTTATCCCTTTGAAAGACAGGAATGACAGAATAAGCATGACTTGGTAAATACCACAGCAGATATATGAGATTTCTTGTGTTACCTGTCTGTTTTCTTTTGATTAGAAACCGCTCAGTGATTTGCCAGGTATTTTATAGATATTCCTGTGTCTATGGGAGACAATCACTATCACTACTTTTACACACTATCATCTTTCTTTCTGAAATGAACTTGGAGCTTGAAGTCAGGCAGATTCTTGGCTTCATAAGTGATAAGAAGTGTAGTTAAGTTGATGGCTTGCTTTCTTGAGAGAGTTTCTCTGTGATGAAGATCTAATCTTCTGTATGACTACTATCAGATTGAATTGATTTTATTTGAAGAACTGAAATTCTATAGTTCCATTATCTTAGCTTGAACTCTGTCTTTGGTGTTTCCTAGTGATAAATGGATTACTATTTTTTTTTGGTAATGTCTAATTTCATAGGGAACAAGTAGTGCTGACTTGGATCCATTATGATATTGAATCTTAAACGTTAATTTTTTTTGACCGCTTTAATGGATCAGTATAAATCTTACTGGTCAGAGTAGTTTAATAATCTTTCCTTTTGTGACTTGGAGTTCAATCAATTTCTCAACATAAAGGTAGATCAATAAGACACACACTCTAGTGTCCTGTTCTGCACTGGGGGGCGAGGTGTGGGAGAGCCAGGGCAGGGCTCTTCCTGGACCCTGGTAAATCACAGACTGGTTTGGGTGGGAGGGGAGGGAAGCCCCCTGAGTCCCACCCCCTGCCCTGGGCAGGGACACCTCCCACCAGACCTGGTTGCTCAAAGCTCTTTCCAACCTGCCCGTGAAAGCTCCCACGAGCGTTGTTGGTTTCTGCCCTGGCGATGCTGGTGCAGAGCAAGTCTTCTGTCTCCCCCTCTCCTTCCCCAGGTTTCTTTTTGGCCCTCCCCAAACCAAGCCAAATCGAAAGGCCTGGGGCTGATTTTTGAAATGTGCTGAGCTCTTCAAGTCTATCCTGACTTTGATAGTTTAGCCTCGGGTAGTTTAGCGCCTATGAAAATTAGGCTTTAAATCTTTTCAGTATTTCACAAAATGCAAACACATTTCTTAAGTCAGACCTTCAGGGAAAGAACATGTTCATGTTGGTGGTATTTAGCAAAGTAAAAGCTGTGCTCCACGGTCAGTGTGTGCACAGAATGGAAATCATTCCAAATCGACCCGAGTGCTGATCCCATTTACCTCAGCACGGAGCCTGGGCACAGGAGTTTGCAGAATTAGCGCTTTTGTGATCATCGGCGCACAGCCAGAGCTGTCTGGGGAGTCCTGCTGCCTCCTGGTAAAAGTGCTGGACTCGGATGTTTCCCAGGAAAAGTGAGGATGCTGTGCTCTTCGTCGTGGTCCATTAACGTCGCATTCTGCGTGAGAGGGTAGAGGAGCAGTTTGGGTCTGAATTCCCCTTGTCCTTGCGTGCAGGTGCCCCAGGGCTGCGGAGGCCGTGCATGGCTGTGATGGACGCAGCTCCGGGCGCAGGCCCTGCTCAGCAGCAGGGCTCCCCACAGCAGAGCGGTTTCTGCCACCTTTCTTTTACCAACAGTATTTTCTTAGCAGTTGCCATGAGGCCAGTGTCTTCAAAACCAGTATGTGTAAAGTTTTGGGGTTCTGTTGAAATTAATCTAATTGTTCTCTAATAAAGAGATTATTTTGATGAAAATTGCCAGTTTCTGCATCACCTAGTTAGAACATTCAGCGACAGAAATTCAAATTACATTTGCATAAGTAGAAAACTAGTCCTTGCTGAAAATGATCTGCGGTTTGTTTCTTTTTTTTCCTATGCAGGGAAGAAAAATATGTTCTTACTTTCAAGTTTATATCTTAGTTCCTAATTAGGTTACTTGACAGGTGGTGAGTCAGAGCAGTAAACACATCTACTCCGAGTGCTTGAGGGAGCAGGTGCTGTCGTTTCTAATACACTGCTGGCACTCCAGGGAGACTGCAACTGGAATTTCAAGGAGAGAAACTGTCCTTTAGTACAGTTAGGACTGTCCTGTGTGAGCTCTTCCTGTGAGGATTCACAGCCCCATCTCTTCCCCAGAATTTATTTCTGCAGAACACTAGATTCCCACTTGCTTTCTCTGCTTCACCAAGGGAGAAGTGAACAGGCCATAAAACAGGAACCAGGACCTCAATGGGGGACACTGAGCTTTTTTTGGTGGGTCTTGCAGATCTGAAGAACAACTTTTTTTGTGCTGTGTTCATACTGTTCATACAGCAGCAATTAAAGAGGCTGGGTCTTGGAGGAGGGTTTGAGTGGTGGATGTAACACTGCATCCAGGGCTCACTGACTTCATCTTGATTCATCTTCCAGGCTTTAGAGGTGCTGCTTGTGCTCTTAAACAGGTTTGTCAGCTGCCATGTGTTTGCTGCTTTTGTGCCAGGAAAGTAAAATTGGATTTGCTAAATCCTTTCAGAACTGATAGCACTCTGTTCAGTTCTTAACAGTGTAATAGATAATGTTGAAAACTGCTTGCAGAACACAAAGCTTGTTGAAAATTGTGTTGCCCCAAGTAGGTGCGATGAGGTTCTAGGTGAGCTGGATGGTCTGGTGATGGTAGGAGTGGACTTCTCCATCAACTGCATGCTCTCTCTTGTCTCTGCTCTCTGTCCCTGGGTGACTCTCCTAGGGCAGTCCTGCTTGGCCGGGTCACTCCAATCACAGCTGTCAGAATTCCTGTGAATAATGAGAAATTTGAGTAATTCACTCTGGCGTTGAGGGAGGGGAGCAGCAGTTGGTCAAGGTGCTGTCGGAGAGCCCAGGGCTGTGCCAGGAGGACTGGTGGTGCTCCAGATCCTCCATCCCTGGGGTGCCAGGTTTGGGGTGCTGGTCGGTGGGGCACGGGTCTGTCAGGGCCACTAGATGTCATCACGCAGTCAGTGAAGCTGCTCAACGGCCCCAAAATACCACATTCTGGGAAAAGCCAGTCTGGGACTTTTTTCTCCTCTCTTGAATGTAGCACCAGAATTTTCTGTACTTTCCCACCAGAAAAAGGCATACAGAGATTTCACGTGTGTTCTGGAAACAAGTTTTAATATTCTTGTCCTAGTGTTCTTTCCGTTGCTTCTGTGCCAGCATGAGTGCCCTTTGGAAAGTCTATTCATAAATCTTTATCCTTCAATACATGGAAAATCTTTGTATGACTACTTGTAGACCAATGGTGTAATTAAAGCAACCTTTATTATCAGCTTATTATTAGGATAGATTTTGGGGTTTGTATTGTTTTCCCAGCTTCTTTGTTCTATATAAGAGCATATTTTATTGAGACAGTTCATACTGCAGAATCTGAAATTTCTGTTCAGATGGTTTCCCTGTCCTGGCTGCCTTCGTGCAAATATGAACAAGTTCAGCAAAAAGGTAAACTGATGTCAAGTTTGACTTCTTGGAGCATTGTCAGCTCGTATGAACACACCGGGAAGTACATTTTAGCTAGTGAATACATGTTGTAGAAAAATAAACAGATATAATTGGTTGTTACAAATAGTAAAACATGTTACTTTGACAAGAGGAGGAGTTCTTAAAAGCACTAGAAAATACAGTGTAAGGATGAGGGAGACCAGCTGCGGTCTCTAGATGAAGGCAATGAATACAGCCAGCTGGCTAATGGCTCAGAGTTTTGCCTGTTTGGGCTGTATTGTTTATTTTATGGCAAAGCTGAACTGTGATATGATGCCAGATGATTTGCATTTATGGATCTGCTTTATGTTTTCTGAGCCACACTGATTTTAGCTTGCTGCATCGTGGGATGCTGGTCTTCTGTGTAACAATGGGTGCTTAACAGCCCAAGGAATGACATGGTACCACTGTGTGTCGCCTTCGATTAGCTGCTCATGACAGACTGCCCCTACGAGAACCTGGGGGAGCCTCTAGAAATACACATCTTTTTACATAACCGAAAGATAAATTCCTTTTTCAAAAATGGGGGGGGAATTAAAAAAAGTAGATCTTTGGTGGAACACCCAGAGGCATCCTTTTGAAGATTACACTTTGCCTAAGTGTACTAGGAACAAAAGGCAACTCATTTGTTGGCTTTGGAACATGATTGTAGAATATGCCCGTCTGTGATGCGACACGTCTTCTGAGGCTACAGTTTATGACCTTTAAGTTGAAGGATTCTGTGCATTTATCTGGAGTAAGATGTGATACTTCGCTGATCCCTGCTGGCTGTGTGGAGCAGACCACGCCGACAGACCCTGCTGATGCCTCTGGATGGGGTACCCCTGTAGCCAGGGGGCGAGAGGCCAGCGCAGGGCGGTGGGGACACACACGCCATGTACCTCCCAGTGACCTGCCCCGGCGCAGCCGATCCTGTGCCTGTGTCAGCTGGGGAATGGAGCTCTTCAAAACTTCAGTCCATATCTAGGCATGAGCAGACAGAAAAACAGTTTTGCTGCCATGGCTTAATTGCACTTGTTTGCACAGCAGAAAGTTAGTGTCTTGGGACAGGGCAGATGTGAATTGCCACTGACGGATGTGGTCACTGCATCCAGTAATCCAGGAAACTCCAGCTCCACATCGGGCTCCTAAATCTAGCTTGGATATAACCACTGCAGGGTTCTGTGTGCCACTGCAGGGTTCTGTGTGCTGAGCTGGGGTCTCTGGTTGTCCCCAGGAACCTAACTTGTAATTGTGGAGTCACCTGGTGGGGGGGTTGGACTAGATGATCTTCAGAGGTCCCTTCCAACCCCATATGATTCTATGATCTTCTGGTGGGGTCTGCTCAGCGGGGGTCAGCCAGCAGTGGTGCTGGGGACACCCACAGCAAGGAGCACGAGGAGGGACAGGAGGAGCACGAGGAGGGACAGGAGGAGCACGGCAGCACTTTGTCCTGAGCTCTTTGCTGCCGGCAGCCTCTGTCACACCTCTATGGCACAGTGCTTGAAGCACCCTCCCTTGGAAATGGTCACCTGCCATCTTCAAGTAAGGGTGAAATCTTTTGTTCTTTACTCTGTTCCATGTGTTCTGAGAGACGTTTTATTACACCTGCAAAATGCAATTTATTTTGTTTGAAGGTGAGGAAGGTTCTGTAGGGCTGGTGAGGCTCGGCTGGCACGCTCCTGCCCCTGGGAGGGGTGGGCTCCCCAAGGGCTGTGTGCGAGCGAGGGGGAGAGGGAGGAAGGAATGGAGGAGAATCTCCATATGGTTTCATTCTGGTTTCTTCTCAAAGCACAAGCTCATCCTGTCCAATGTGTCTAACTGCATGTTGTCTTCTGGATCCTTCTAGACAGCAGCTGTTCCAGTTGGTCTTGGATACTCCCCTGATTTCCTCCCCGTTGGCCTGTAGCAGGTACTCATCTGGCAAGAGCCAGGGTAGGAGTCCAGTTTCTTGGCCAGTGGTAAAAGAAGAGATGCCAGTGATTGACAGTTTCTTGAAAAAGGAGAAAGTCTGCACCTCGACAAGGGCAGATGGCCTGGCAGGAACGGAGCAGAAGATTATCAAAACTGAGGAACAGCATAACCTTTATGGCAGTTCTGCAGAGGCTGGTGGTAAAGACAGTGAAGCGGGATCACAAGAGAGTCCTGAGTCCACCCAAAGCCATGAGAAGCCCTCGACGTCGGTGGTAAAAAGAGTTGAGAAAGGTGAGATGCTCAATTTCTGCTTTATTCCCATTCTCTCCCTTGAGTTGGTGGGGTCATTGGCTGGTTGTTGGGGGTCTATATCTAGGGTCCCCGCAGTATGTGGCACCCATCTCATCTCTCTGCATCCTCCTGACCTGCCATGGCATGTTCCACTGCTGCCCGTTGTACTGGCCTGGGCTTCATTCAGGTTCCAGCTCTGGTGGGACAGCTCTGCTACCAGCGTCTTCTCCACGAGGGATCGTGGGCTCGTGCCAAGTAATTAAACGGAGTCCAGCGTTTATGGATTCCTTTGCCTTGAGTAACAGCTCTGAAAAACAATAGTTGCACAACAGGCTTACTTACTAACAAGTGAAGTCATTTTCTCTTCTCCTGCTCCTCGATGACTAGACAGACAACATCCCCCTTCATCTGCCCTCTGTCCTTAAGTAACCAGACGCAAGGGATTTTGTGATGTGTTTATTTGAGGGGTGCACCCACGATCAAAATGATTGTGCTTACAGTTCTGTTAATATTCCTATTCATACACTCTCCAGAGAGAAGTAATCTGATTTATTTCTCTGTAATTCTACAGTGTTGAGATTAATTTATTTTGAAGCATGAAAATGCCTATTTGTACTAATCAACTACAATATGATGACAGAATGCTCTTAGTTTTGACATGGGAGCAGCCATCCTATCGACCCAATTAAAAGCTGAAATTACAATAAAAAGACCAGGAGTACAACACTGGTTCTTATTAGTTCATATTTATCTGCTCTTTTGATTAACAATTTATTCCACTGGAACTCTGTTGTTCATATTTATTCATTAGCTGGGTAAATGCTCCTTAAAAATGTAATCCAGTCAGAAAAGTTGCCGTATGAAAATGGCATCAACTTAGTCAGAAGTTAAGTTTCCTACTTTTATGCCTCAGACTTGCTTACGTTAGTAATTTAAAACTCATATGAAATTTTACCACTCATTTATTCTTGAGCAGTTGAAATTTTCACTTGCTTACCATTTTATGGCCTTATTAAATCCTCGAGCATGATTTACATTGGAATTATTTCCACAAATGCAAAGTAGTTGGTCAAACCATGTAAATGAAAGAATTGAAACAAGGCAATGGTGAAATGGCTTTAGCGAGTGTTATTTGTGCCTGTGGTAAGAACTGAAATGTTAGAGACGCCACCAGACTGCTCAGAACCAGTGTGTTATGGTACTGTCCCAGCTTTTGGGGCTTTTTTTTCCCCCTTTGGCTGGAGCCTGCTGTCACGGAGTCAGGAATGGCAGAGCAGCGCTACGAGAGAACGCTCTCCATTCCCACTGCATGTCACAGCGCTTTTCATGGGTTGGTTTTTTTTTTTCCTTTTAAATCAAAACCAACTTCCTTCACACTAATGCAGAGGGTGGCAGTTGTTGAATCGCTTTCTCGTGCTCTTCATTTAAAGTTCACCTGTTGGTGTTGACAGAACGTGATTGAAGACAAGTATGTTCAGGCTGCGGTTTTTGACTGTCTCTACAGGTAATGTCTGTAGGTGCTTCTTGAAAAGACGAAGAAGAACTCTGAGTTGGGTGGGACCTTCCCACGGGGTGTTTGTGAGCCTCTGAGCCCATCACAAAATGTGGTTATGGGTATAAGTGATGGGTCTGGGTGTGGTGGGACCACGGGTCCCCTGTGAGGCTGGGTGAGTGCCTGGATTGTCTGTCCTGCTGAGAGCCATGGACTGGGAACGTTATGGTCACAGGAATGCAGTTTGTGCTATACAGCTTTACCATAATGAAGCAGCTCCCTTTATTTAGCAGTGAGATGCTGCAGAAGTGGAAGACATTAGCATGGAAATAGGCTTCTGTTTATATTAGCCCCAGGTTTCTGTGTAATATGTATGTTAGTCCAGATTTTTATTAGAGATCTCATTCTATCTGACTGCAGAGAAAGATGAAAGTCATCCTGATATTCCATAGAGAGGGAAATGAGTGTTCTGGAATAAAAATGAGAGTGAAAAATGAAGATTCTGGATAGATGTGCCAGGTCTTTTTTTAAAAGAAATCTGCAATTCTGGATTTTCATTTTCTTCAATCAACAAGTAGTTTTTCAGATGCAAACATCTGCCCTTTGCTGCAGCACACGAGTGAATTCCTTCTCCCTTGCTTGCAGTGGATTGCCCCGTGTGTGAGGTTGCCATTCCCGAGCAATACATAAACAAGCACCTGGACAGCTGCCTGAGCAGGGAGGAGAAGAAGGACAGCCTCAGGAGGTAAGGAACCAGAGCTGGGACCTGCATGTAGCCATCACTCTGCAGGGCTGGACCGAGAGCCATCAGCTGATGGGTTTTAATGCAGGGGCTTGTTTGATTCTTGGTTACCTGCTGCATAGATCACCCTAAAATCACTGTGTAAATATGACCTTGGTGATTCTCCCCTCTTAAGAAAGTATGTTCATCAACAGAAGAATTACTTTTGGACTTTTAGTGGTGAGAAAGCACTGGACGATGTTTTAAAGAATTCAACCCAGGGAGTAAAGTCTGTACCTTATTCTCGTCACATTTCCGCTCGCTGGCATTAAAATTCTACTCAGAAAACGCTCACTCACATTTTTCACTTGGCAAATTAATTGCTTCCCTCAGTTCAGGTGGGCCCAAAGACAGTTTCTTCACTGGCTGTCAAGTTAAAAGATAAAAATTGCCCCTTGCTCTGCTCACCCTGGTCCTTTCCAAATGTCCATGGTCAAGGTTGTGTCTTTAAGATGAGTTTCAATGCGATTAACGCGCGCCTTGACGTTACGCCTCCGCCCCAGCATTTGTCACGGTCCCCACAGTCACATCAGAAATGTAGATTTCAGTTTATTTGACTTCCTAGCATGAATTTAGGCCATTGTTATTTTTAACTGATCACACTGAGATCTACGAGGGACTTTTGCTGCGTGGGCTTTTACTGCATGTTCCTATTTCCAGTTCCTCTGAGCCTTCAATACAAAGTAATTTTATGTTAAAGATGTTATTTTGCCCAGTCATGCTCAGAGTGTGATCTAGAAGCTAAAGGACTTTGAGATGAATAAATAGTAAATTAATATGGAAAGATGATGTTACATTTTAATTTTTATTTGGGATGTTTTTAGTGTTTTCTCTGTTCTTAATGAATGAAAATAAAAGCCAGTTCATTCTTTGGGCTCAAGCCCACGGCCCTACAGAATTCTAAACTTTGCTTATTTTATCCAGATTGCCTGATCTTAAGAAACTATCATGTGAGATCCTTCTCCTTAGGGACTGGCTGTTGTCTGTGAAATGCTGGCTTTTTGGCAATGTATTTATTTTGTGTCAGTGTTGTTCGGGTTTCAGGAACAACACATCTCTAGTTCTCTGAGGAATTTTAGCTCTGTTTATTCTCAAATGAGGAGCACATGGCATGCATGTTAAGACTAGAGCAGTGTTTCAGTGAAACTGGTAATTTAGTCCCCCAAACCCACACAGGAGTAATTACAACAGGTAAGTGTGTGTTCACAGAGAACACTGCATTTCTCACGCGTGGGGAAAAGACCCCGCATCAACATTAGGATGTTGTGAACTGTTTCCCTGTAGCTGTCTCCTCACAAAGCTGACAGTACTCTGCTGGTGAATTAGAACACATATAAGACTTGGGGTTTTTAACTTTGAAATTTATTTCAGTGTAGCAAGTTGAAAGTGCTGAATACAGTTTTCAAATAAGTCTCACAATGGAAGGCTGTTACCCGCTGATTCAGAGCGGGGCAGCTCAACTTGGATTCTGCTGCAGGAAGAAAAGTGTCTCACTAACTGCTGCTCTTCTGGAACTAATCAATAATTTAAGTTGAAGAAGATGAGCAAGGCAGTCACCAGCACCTTTGCTGGCTGATCTATTCAGCAGGAGGTAAAGGGAAGACTGAGATAATTTGTGCAAAGGAAACTGTTGTGCTAATTTTAAGTGACAAAAGTTGTAGCAGGACTTTTAATTTTCTGTGGTGGGAGGTGTCCCTGCCCAGGGCAGGGGGTGGCACTGGATGGGCTTTAAAGCCCCTTCCAACCCAAACCATTCTATGATATTTCTCAAATCTATTTTCCCAGAAAGCTGAAAAATCTAATTTAACTTTCGGGTTGCAGTTTTAATGGTTTTAAAACCACCAACCCATTGAGGTAGGACCTGGGTGGAAAAGCTGTGTTTCATTGCTCTGAATTCCATGCAATTCCTTTTGAGTTCAGAGCACAGGTAGGCTTCATCCTAGTGAGGATGAGTAAGACTGTGTTTGCTGATGCGATTCTGAAGCCTTTGCTGTAGACATTAAAACCTGAGCCACAGTACGTGTTACATGAGGAGTGTTTGCATCTCTTCCTAAAGAAAATCAGACCAGACCTATTGCCTTCTGCACTTTTGACTTTTCTGGTGTGGTAGATGGAAGAGGTGTTGTGGGTTCCCAGAGCTGTTGCTGGTGCATCTGTGATACCCTGCATAATGTTGTGCCTCTGTCGTGGCTGAAACGATTCTTTCAAGTATTTCTTACCTAGAAATACCCTGTAAAATCCTAAGTCAATACTTGGGTTTTCATAGTAGTAACAATTAAAAAAAAAGTTTGTTTCATTTCCTTTGGCAGTTCTGCTCACAAAAGGAAGCCCATGTCTAAAGTTGTTTACAACTTGCTCTCTGATCGCGATTTGAGGAAGAAGCTGAAGGAACACGGTCTGTCCACCCAGGGCACCCGCCAGCAGCTCGTTAAAAGGCACCAGGAATTTGTGCACGTGTATAATGCTCAGTGTGATTCCCTAAATCCCAAATCAGGTAAGTTAGCAGTTCTAGGAAAGTTGCTACCATCATAAACTAGTTCCTGGGGTAGGGATACTGAAGCCATCTCGGGGGATGGCTTCAGTATCTGGGAAAACTGGAGCTGGAAGAATTTATCTAGTCTAAATCAAGATTAATCCAAACCCAAGAAATTTAAGGAAAACCAGAACTGTGTTGCTGTACTCTGAAAGTATCCAGCAAGGACGTGTTGAAATTCTTTCATACTTCCTGCTTTTCTAGCTGAGTTCTGGAAATTTTTTTTTTTCTGCTGGTTTTTTATTTGCATTTTAGTGAATGCCTCCAAATGAGACTGAGGCTTTCAGTCAAAACATTGGACATACCTGAGGCTCTTAATAAATGAATGGATTATTAATTTATCTTTTGTTCTGAATTTGTTCTCTGCCTCCTAGACACTGAGGCTTTTATATTGTTACTGGATTTAATTTGAAAATTAGATTTCTTTTTGCAGATGATAGGTAAGGGTAGAATGAATTAATAAGAAAGTGTTAATGTTTTGCTGGATTTTATATCAGTTTAGGTGTTTGGTGGCAATAATTAAACTCAGACTCGATATGGCCTCAAAGAGCTGTATGGGCTAAGGAAGATGTGTTTTAGGCTCTAACTGGAGTGTAACACAAGCTGCCTTTCAAGAGCAGCCTGTTTGTGTGTGCCCAGGCTCGGGGAGCCCCGGGCTGGAGCTGGGAGGAGACCCCCAGAGGAGGGGTTTGTGCTGCCGGGTTTTGGAGGCAGAGGGGCTGTTTTTCAAATCTTGAATAGTGTGTGGGAGCTGGAGGGAGAAGAGTCCCAGCTCCTCGTTATAGTCTATTTTACACAAGATGAAAACATGCCTCTTCTTCAAAGCTGTGTGGTTTGTCACCTCTCCCTGCAGTTCTGCCAGTGGTACCAGTAACGCACCACGAGCGCGGGGGAGAGAGACGTTGGATTTATAGTGATACTATTTTTTTATTTGCTTAGAAGCTTAAGGCAAACAGTCCTGTTAAAGGAATTTCTAACAGGATGATGTCTGCTGTTACCCTCCCGGGAGCTGCAGAGCTGTCAGTGTCCTGGAGACTTCAGTGCAACTGGTTTTGTGCTGTCTGTGCTGGTTTGGGGCTGGGGCTGCAGCGGGGTCAGTCCTGCCCGGAACAGAGAGGTGAGAAATACTCTTCCTCAGCTTTCACCTTTACAGAGACTTCAGCCCTGAACTACAAGTTGGCCATTTCTTCCAGAAGTTGTTACCAATTCTGAGTGTTTTGTGTGAATTGAAGGGCTCAGAAGCTGTTTGGACCAGATAAATTCCTGGTCTGGTGGGTAGCAGGGCTGTTGGGAGAACTGCCCCTTGAGAAAGTAGCCAAGTTTAAACACAGTAAAAACCAGTTTGTCAGTTACCACTTAATAAATCTGACACTATGGGGGAGAATGTGTGTCAAGTGAATATTAAAAGCTCATACGTTAACTCCATGCACGTGTGGTTTTATATGTGATCAGACTGTTGGAAATGCTGAATATCCACAATTCTACTGTGGCATTTCACAAATAAAGTATGATTTTGGTGTTCAACTCCTTCATTAAGCAGGCAGAACCACCAGACGATGCAGTGCTTTTTGAAAAACAAAGTCCATCACTGAGGACTATAAATCTGAATTAAGCAGCCAAACATTAGGCTCTTGCTTTATGAAATCTCGATTTCACTTGCCAGCTCGGGGCTTGGATTGTGGGAGCCAGTGTATGAGAAAATAGTGCTGGTTGCAAACTCACTTTGCTCTTTCATTTTGCTCCTTTAACCATTTTAAGAACCTGTCTCAGAAGATGTTGTGATCTGACCTCCCCAGCAGCTAGAAGCACACTTGCCCTCTGCCCCTCCAGCAGAAGGTGAAGTGCCCAAGTGATGTAGGTGCCAAGTGTCTGCTTAGTTTGTGCCTAAGCACTTTGGAAAATAAATATAAATGCTTTCTGGGCTCTTGGGGTGCTTCTTCACGTGCTGCTGGTGAAGCCAGCCTCACACGAGCCAGGTAAATGCAGAGTTTCAGAGGGTGTTGTTTTTGCCTTATTTAGGGCACTAGCTAAACTTTTACTGAGCTCTGTCTCAGTACCTGTTTGTAAGGGATGAATTATTAAACTCCCACCCTTGAGATGCAGACGTGCGTTTCGGTGGTAGCGGTGAGCCTGAGGTCACGGCAGCATCGGAACAGCTCAGCTTCTGAGGAAGCAGGGCTGCCGAATTCCTGCATTTGGCTTGAACCAGTTTTGAACAGGTTTTATTCCTCCACAGCTTAATAAGCTTTTGCTCTCTGGCTGCTGTATTGTCTAGAGAAAGCTTTTGTTTTGATAAATGCCCATAGCTACCCAGTAGGTCTGTGAAAATGATTAAGCGTAGAAGCAGATTTGTAAAACTAAGTGTCAAAATAAACCCTGCGGGGTCCTGCATAGCTCTAGTTTTAGTTAAATGTTAACAAACGCAGTTATGTCTGTTTATACGCTTCTGAGGTGTCTGACTTAATTGTTGGAGTAAGTTGTAATTCATTTTTGGACTGTGGGATTTGGCCACAAGCTCTGTGCTGCCTTGGAAGGCAGTCCTTGGGGGTAAAAGTAAGAGAGCGGGTGTCATGCTTTTATCTTCCATTTAAAGATACGTTATAAAATGGAAACTCTTTTTACAAAGGACATGACTGTGCACCACAGAAACAGAGAAAGGTTCAAATACGGGTGGAAAAGGCTACATTTCCCCAGGAATTTAATACAAAGAAAATAAAGTAGAATGGTGTGGGAGGTGGCTGTGGGCACACGTGGGGGGGCACCTCGGCCAGAGCCCCCGCCTCCCGAGCCCGGGCACCGGTGTCAAACCCCAGCGTTTGGGTTTGCCCAGGAGTGTGAGCTTTTGCTGATGCAGAAGAGCTCATGCTGTTTGTCTCCTTGTGATTTAAACTCCTGGTCCTTTCATTACGTGCTGTTACTTCCTTCCTTGTGTTTTCAAACAGTTGCAGAGGTTGTTAAAGAGCTGGAAAAGAATGAGAAGATTCGGGTTCAGCTTGAAATTAACAAAACTGGTGAAAATGTAAGTTGATGATCTCTGTTCCCAGAGGGGGCTGGCTGGTAGAAACTGTGGAGTGGGCGCTGGATGTGTTTGTCTGTCACTTATGATAGGAATTCCCAGGTTGCAGTTGGAATTCCATATACCATCTCATAATCAACACGATTTTCTCATCTTTTGCCATGGGCCATTTTTCTTGGACTGCTGATGTTTCTATGCCCAAACCGTTTAAGTAGGAGCATGTTTTCTTTGATTTTAATAAAAATTCTTGAGAAATGTTCCCCTTGGTCATATTGGAGGATTTTGACCCTCCATGGCAGTGTGGGGAATATTTTCCTTCCTAGAATTCTCTAGGATTTAGCTAGCAAATTCCTTGCTTCTGTATCAGCAGCAGTGCCTGTTCCTTTCCCATGACATAGGATACTTCTGTGACTTTTGGAGCATGTTTGTTGCACAGCATTAGGAAATATTTTATGGTCCACACATGCTGGGTGTTACATGGGGTGGCTTGGCTTAGCCCTGCTGACCTTGTGAAAGCAAAGCAAGGCACATGTATAGAGTCACAGTCCAACCATCAACCCACCACTGCCAATGTCACTATATCTGCTTAATGTATATATTGCTGAGATGGTAGAAGCTGGTGGGGGAAAGACACGCAGCTGATCCTTCTTCCAGTTTTAGGTCTCTAGTTTTAAAGTACACAGCTTTATCGTCCCTTTGTTTCTGTAAATAAGCATTTGTGTGATTTCTGTAGAGCTTGACCTTCACAAAGGACCAGACAGAGGAAGAAATAGATGAGATCCACGCAGATTATCGTAAGTAACGCAGTTACTGGGTTTCCTGTTACTCAGGATATTCCCTCCTCCCCTATGCTCTCATTAATTGGGCATTGGTTTTATTTAAAATGTGCCTGGGTCTGGGAGGTGGTTGCTCTTCCCAAGTCCTCTAACTCATCCTGTAGCAGACAAGTTTGTATAAATGTACTCTATCTGTACCACCTTCTTCTAGCTTTGCTGTCCAGTGCAGAGTGCAATTAACTAATGAGCAATGTAGCCACAAGAATTTATATTTAATGTGACATTTCTAAAATACTTTATGGCTGCAGGTGACCTTAACCATATAATTTTGCATTTTTGCAGTTGTCAAAGTTACCCTTACTGCTAAAATGTATGTTTAAGTGAGCCAAAAATGCTTTTTCCATATTTTATTTGTATACAGTGATTCTCAAGTCCTGTGGGGTTTCACAGTGCTCCTTCCATTTGCTCCCTTCCTCCCTGCCCTGCTGGCACAGCCCTGTCTCCTCCTCCTCCTCCATCCTTTTCTGCTTCCCCTCCTCTCTAGCCCTGTGACTTCGAAGTGATCTTTAAAAAAGTACACTCTGCTCCTTTGGGTGACCTCTCCCCCTCCAGCAACTGGGGTTCAGTGCAAACTGGGTGGGTTTTTTTCTGGGTTTGTTGTTGCTGTTTGTTTCATTTTTTACACTGAGTCCCTGGGGTTGTGCAGGAGACCTGAGCCTCTGGTGGGCGTTAAACCTGCTTCTGCCCTGGCAGAATAACTCAATTTTTTGGGGGAAAGTGTAACTGGAATAAGTATTTAAGGGAAAGAAGAGATGAAAAATAAGAGAAGTATCACAGTGAGAGCTATAGCTCAATGATACAATTTGTGGTGGGTTTTTTGTTGGGGAATTGGGGAAGAGTAGTTTTTTGTTTGCTTGGGTTTTTTTTCCAACAGAGAGCCGATTCCTGCTTTTCCCTGGGAAAGCAGAGTTAAACTGTATTTCTCCTAATTGTGTGCTTAAACTTGAGAACAGTGTTTTCTCTCTCCATGGACCCATCTTTACGGTGGGTGTAGAAGCAGCCCTTGTGACAGTTAAAGGTCGCTGGGCTTGCATCCTGTCGTGGTCATTTAGCAGAGAAATAGCTAATGCAAACTGACTTTTCATGGATGATTTCCTGACCCCTCTTGTGTGTTTGCACACACGAAGTGTTACTTTGTGCTCCCTGGTGGTGTTTTATTATTCCCAAACTCTTTCCCGTTGTTCCCCCTCACTTCCCCTCACCTGCTCTGCTCACACGAGTCCCTGAACGTGGAACTGCCTCAGCCCCAGCTGAGGAACGATGGGACAGAGCAGCGAGGGGACAACTTGTTCTGATTAGACTTCAGGGTGTATTTAAATCTGCAAAATGCTCATATTTCCTGTCTTTCCTTGCCTTCCTTCAAGCATATAAATTATTCCATAATGCAGCTAGATTTAGCCTTGTTGATTTTAGTTGGGTTTCTGTGACGGCTAAATAAGGGCCTAAATCTTTAGCAATTTTTTCCCTTGCTTTTTGTTGCTGTTTCTGAGAATGTATTTTTATTTTTTTTTAAGTGTACATGCACGGCTTGTGGTTTTGGGTCTGAAGCATTCTCCTCTGATTCCAACCAACTGGTTAATAATTAGTCTCTTGCCACGCAGAAATCTCTAGCAATACAATGCAGGGGTAAAAAGAAGTAAAATACTTTAACAGGTATTAATCCCAACTGGGCTATTCCCCCCGAGGCTGTAGCAGCTCTGTGAGGGACGTACCCCAGCTGCGGGTACAGAGTACAACAGCCAAGTGCCCTCTTAACTTTCCAAACCCGAGTATTTCATGGTTTATGTTGTTAAAAGGGTATGGTTTCAAAGTTTTCAACACCCCTCACCCCCCTCCCGAAGTGAATAAATTAGCCTCAGGCAGCTCAACTGAACCTTTACAATTTAAAACATTAAGGAAAAAAAAAAAGAGGCAATAGAAAAATATCTTAATGGGAACATATGGTTTTAAAACTGATAAAAAGCAATGAGCAAAGAGGTAAATGGTAACTTGTGTCAGCAAATTATTTCTCATAAAAGCGATAGGGAAAAATCATGAGCATGAAAAAAAGTATTATAGATTAAATTTAGAGGACAGTTAGAGATTAAAAGAACTTTTATCAAATGCCTTCTTTTCACTGTAGCACAGATGGACTTTAAAAAGCTTTATTATACAATGAAAGAATTTTTTTTTTCCTTTTAATGTACAACATTTGCCCCCTAGGTCCCTAATTCATAGCTGAGTTAATGAATTAATTAACTCTGGCATAAGTTCTGAATAAAAACCCGACCATATATTTTCTGTTCTGTGTTTCATATGAAGCACACAACACGCTGGGGCTACATAAGAGCCCCGTTGAAATGCAAGATAAAACAGCTGTAATAAAACCCTCCTTTTTTTTTTCTTTTTTTTTTCCCCAGTTCTTACCATCTTTACAATTCCCCATGCTCTTGGTAAATTGAAAATTAAACTCCTGGTATATATTTTTTTTCTTTCCCTTGGTGTAAAGTGTTTTTGAAAGCACAATGAATATTTTGGCTGGCTGGGGCTGGGTGATGTGCTGGCTGGGAGCTCTGCTGGAGCAGCCCGTGCCCGGGAGGTGCAATTAATCACAGTCCCCTGCACGGGCTCCTTCTGCTCCTCGGGAGCCCGGTGACACCCCCAGCCCCGTGTCAGCCTCCTCCTGCTTTTTTCATGGCCAGGCCTTTACTTAAAGAGTTAAAAAAGATCTACAGGAAAAGAAGTACATTTGTTCAAAAAAAAATTTATTCTGTCGCTGTTTCTTTTTATAAATCTTTTAATTTGCAATATTATTCAGAGGCTCAGTGATTTACGCTTTGTGTTTTAAATATCTGTAATTATATCTGCGGTTGTTTTATTCCTGAGATGCCTAGAGTTTTATGGAAGGCGCGTGGTCCGTGGTCTCCGCGCGGTGACTGAGGGAGGGTGTGAATAGCCCTGCCTCTGCCAGCACCTTTCTTTTCTTCCCTTGAAAAGCTTTGGAGTGACGCCATAAAACAAACCAACAAAAAATAGTAATACTGGAAGAACTGAAGCACTGAGGAGCTGGGCAGTGTGTGTGCGGTGGCACAGCCTCCACCAGTGGGGACAGCAACGGGCTCTTCATTAAAGGAGCTGTTGGCCTTCTGTGTGCTTCCAGTGGCCCCGGGGAGAGGGAGCAGGGTTTAAATCCCTTTCTTCTGTGGGGCAGAACTTGGTAGGATTTAGACACCAGAAAGAAATTCTTTCCAGTGAGGGTGATGAGGCTTTGGAACTGGTTGCCCAGGGAAGTCCTGGCTGCCCCATCCCTGGAGGGGCTCAAGGCCAGGTTGGAGGGGGCTTGGAGCAACCTGATAACCTGATGCAGTGACATTGCTTTAGTGCAGAAACAGGGGAAAAACCCAACACAATTTAAAGCAATTTGCAGAGTAGCATGAGGTTTCACTCTGTCTCTCACAATGCTCCTGGCAGGGGCACTGAGAGCTGAAGCCTCTGACCCAGAGCATCCTCCGGGTGCCCCCGGGCTCTGACAGGCCTGGTGCCCTGACTGTCACAGTGGTGATGGCAATGCTTAACAAGTCTAGGAAAGAAAACATACAGACAATATAAAGGAGAAACATACACAGTTCTCCTGTGCCAAAGTTAGGTTTTCATCTGTGTGAGTGTTCCTGGCTACTGGTAACTCTGGAAAAGCACAGACGTGGGTTTGGATCAGTAATAGAACATGGAATATGTTGCATTGAAGAGTTGGTTTTCATTTGCTGTAACAAAAGTATTTTTAATTCAGCATTTTGTGTTTATTTCTGTTCCCATCCTTTCCCCTTTCCATGGCAAACCTTCAGTCCGTGGCAGCACTCAGTAACACACTCCTACATTGCAGGGAACAAACACAGGAGCGAATTTCAGTTTTTGGTGGATCAAGTAAGTCATCGGTGGAAGAAGAGCGGCAAGAGGAGAACGGACAGTGCTCAACCCAAGGAAGACAACACTGTCAAGGAGTCGCTGGCAGCCACAGGTTAGTGACTGTTTAACACCATCCCCCTCTTCATCCCCACCAATGAGTGGGGGCTTCCCAAAGAAACGTTCTTTCCTCCCATTGATCATCTTCTACAGCTCTTCAGGGAAAACGGGCATCAAAATCAGACACATCCTAAAAAGATTGACTGCCATTGATTTTAGTGTGGTACATAAGCACAACCCATAATAAATACATGATTTGTTTGATTTTAGTGGGATTGTGTAGAAATGTGCTTGATTGAGGTGTGTATTTTAAGGAGTTGGTTGAAATGGGACCTTAGGTTCCAGTCCAGCTCTGCTGAATTTGCTGAAATGAGGGTGATCAGGGGATTGTTTGCTGGGTTTCAGCTTTTCTGCATTATGAATATGCCAGGGAGCCGTGATTGGGAACTGCGGAACATCCGACTGGATTGGAACAAGGGTTTATTTGTCCTGAGGTTGAAGCAATAAAATACTTGGGTTTCTTTAGGACTGTTTATACAGCATGTTGCCTCTCTTTTTAACTGACTTCATTTTGTGTTTATACACTTCTCCCAGAGAGAGGGGGAACGCACAACTGCAGTTCCTCAGTTGGTTATGGGCTGGGAGCAGCATCCAGCAGATGGTTTATCCAGACGTACCCGTGTGTGTGCTCGCCCTGCAGGCTCTGCAGCCTGGCTGGGTCTGTGTTACTGCCTGCTTTGGCAGTGTAGGGATAGCTTTGAGTCTGATTTAGAGGAGCATCCCTCAATCTAATGTAACTTGTGGAGTTTTAATCTATTCAATATACTGAATTTTGGAGAGAATTCCATTGACCAGAGTCGAATGTGCCGTTGTCTGTATCCTTGGGAAAACAGGGCAGTTCAGTCTGTATGAGCTCTCACAAACTCCTGCTCCTCTTCAGCTGAATGGAATTAATCTTTGGCTGTCTCCTCGAGCAGAGCTCTCCAGGATAAAAATAAATTAAAATACCAATATAATAGCATGAATTTTTTCCTTATCGTTTCATGCAGACCCTGGTGCAGCACATGATCCTTTCCGTGTGAAGGGTGAAAATTAGGGAATCTCAAGGATAAAGTTTATCTTGTTTGATGTAATTCACAGTGATGCTCCTCTTCTGTAGCCGAGACAGAAGCAATGGGTTATTAGACTTTGAAGTATTAATTTCTAGCGCTGCTCCCTGGGGAGGTCGGGTGCTGGGAGTGACTGGGGCTCTGTGTGAGCTCTGTGCCCCCAGGCGCAGGCTCTGGGAAACCAACGTAAAGCTTTTCCAAAAGAGGGCTCGGGTAGAAGGTCACTTCCCCCAGGTGTCTGAGCCTGGGAGGGGGGGACTGAGGCACAAACCTTTGTATCTCCCATTGCCCTCCACTGGAGTGTTGCTTGGTGTTGCTTAAATCTGAAAAATATCACTCTGGTTTTGGTGATGTTTTAATCATTTACATCATCTGGCATAAGAGCAGTTTATCTTTACATACCGTACTTCCTAGTCTGTGTTTGCTTTTTCTAGAGAGGTAGAAAGTATCTTTCCAGAGGACAGTTCATCCTTTTATAGATAAAAGCATTTGACACTAAAATAGTACAACGGTTTTACAGCTTGTGTCTGATATGTGTTGACTAGAAAAGATTTTTGCCATTAAAGAAATGGAAATGTCAATTATCTATTACAAAACATTGTCTTTCTTAGATGCATGAGGAAATAAATCACGACGCTTCCCTTATTAAAAAACAAACCTATGAACTCCATCTGTAAACCCTTAAAGCTCTCGAGCTGTCTGTGGCAGGGGCTGAAGTGAATCGGTGGGAGGAAGTGGAGAACGGAGCTGTCTCATTGAGTGCTCATTTCTGAAATAAAGTTGCATGTCACGAAATGTGACAAATATCCTTTCCCTTTATTTCTCACCGTGTTTGTGTTTGAAACTCATAACAACCAGTCTCTGGTTCTTAGAGGGTAGGGTTTTTTTTCACTGCAGGAAAAGAAATGAAACCTTTGAAACTGTGAGAGTTCAGGGAAGCAACGTGGTGGGAACATGCTGTTGTTTTTTAAATATTTTAGAAAATTGTGTTTTTTCATAAAATCTCTCTCTAAGCTGCAAAAACTTAAACAATAGTATTTTACTTAGTCATTGTTGCTAATCTCCGCCTTTCTTCTTGGTAGAGCACATGGAAGAGCATCCCACAGCCCTGGGACAGGCCCCGGTTCCCCAGCCAGGAACGCCTGAGGGCAGGAGGAGG
Organism: Scolopax mira; assembly: GCA_004320125.1. Taxonomy (NCBI): domain Eukaryota; kingdom Metazoa; phylum Chordata; class Aves; order Charadriiformes; family Scolopacidae; genus Scolopax; species Scolopax mira. The sequence goes on from BJBW01001317.1 coordinate 42,589, forward strand.
GAATCTTGTTCCTCGGAGGAAGGGCAGAGACCGGCCTCTCCTGCCATCTCGCTGTCCTCTGGGTCAACAAGCAGGTCAGTGAGGAAGAGTCTCTTCTCCCGGGAAAAACTTGTCAGTAACCTCGAGCAATATATATCTAGATCTATCTATTTATCTCCTACTCCATGGGGTGGTCCCTGAGCTGTGGTTACCCATTCATTCTCCATCTCTCTGCCTGTTCAGTTGCTCAAGGGATGGAGCCGAAATACATTTAGAATTCACTGAATAGTTTTGTAATGCCTCAATAGAGGGGTGATAGTGTAATTCTTCGTTTTAAATCTTCTTTTGATAAAGAAACAGTGAGTGGAATGTCTGTGGAACCAGGGGAACATCTGATGTTTCTTTTCCACTGCATCATCTTCCCTGCTCTTTGAGGGTTTATTTAGAGAGGTCCAAAAACTGATACAGCCTAAGTCTGGTAATAGCTCTTTAAGTTAAGTATTGCTGTAAGAAATAGTGTTTAAATGGCCCATTATTTTTTTAGTAGAATCCACTGAACCTTGAAGTCCTGACAGCCATTCACTTCTCTTTCTTCAGGCATTTAGTTTTACTTCCTCAAATTGCTTATTTGGTTTCAGAAAATGAAGGACCAAGGAACGCTTTATAAATAATGTAAAAGTCTATGCTTTTGATAGTTCAGTGATAATTTTATTGGAAAGAGAGTCAGCTATTATCGCTGCTAAGATCTATCTCATTTTTGAAGGTAGCACTGTATTTGTTCAAGGTATTTACTTCATGGCTCAGAATCTGCTGTTCTACCAGTGAGCTGTTGTTAAATATGTCAAGGATGGATACTTAGATAAATCTCCTGCTGCAGTACTGATTGCTGTGGCCCCAGTTGCTGCAGGAAAGGTGAAAAAGCCATTGAAAACAAATACTGAATTTTTGTTATGTGTCTCAAAGCAAGAGAGTGAATCTTGATGATAATCTTGCTGTCCTGTTGGTAATAGAAAATGAGAGGAGAAGACCTCCCTTGCAGGTCTGTGTTACTGGGAAGAAAAGGGCTTCCCATATGTAGAAGCAGGAGATAATCAGAGGAAGGAGCTGGAGGTCAGGGAGCAGAGCGAGGAGTAACATTTCTTAATTTCCCACCTGTGACACCCATAGGATGTCCTCTTCTTCATTCTGCAAACGTTAAGAATAATATAGTGGTTGGCTTTGTCATTGTTTATTAAATGAACAATTTAGTTGTTGAAAAGTTTAACAGAAACAATTTTTTCTAAATTAATTTTGGGTCACAAAGAGTATTATGAAGTCATCATGGGCATTAAGGTTGTTTCCTTTCATGGAGGTAGATATTGAAGGGTGAATGAAGGCCTAGGAAGAGGCAGGAAAGAGGAAATAAACTCGGGGTGTTAGAGAGCATCAAATGTTAAATGTCTTTGTTTCTACAGGATCAGGCTTTGCTGCCTGTTTCCATTTACTTGCGCTAAAGGGGAGTGTAGAGTAAATATTTGTCTGTAAGCAGCAATATGCTGTCTGGGCAGATGCTTCTGGGGAGACAGAAAAGGTCTTTGCTGCTCTTCCAAAATATCATTACATTTTTGTTTGGCTTCAAACCTGCATTAAACACCAATGACCTTCCCCTCCCGGTGGCCGTTCCCCTCCTCAGTGGATGTGTCTTTCTGCCTGAACTGTTGCTGTAGAACTGATAATCATAGTGTATCATCCTATTTGCTGTTTAATGTGTGACAAACCTGTTAAGATTACTGATGCACTGGTTTTATCTAAGTTTCTCAGGATGCCATGCAAACGATGAAGGCTTTTCCTCCCCTGTGATGCAGGGAACTGTTATCTCGGTAGTTTCTTTACTGTTAAAGCAGGGTCCCGTGCCCTGGGCTTGTGAAGGGGCTTGCACATTGTGATGCCTGATATTTGAGTATCATATTTTCAGGTCTGTGGTGTTCAGAGCAGAATGCACAGATGTTGAAGGGGGCCGGGTGATCCTCTGGAGATGGTCTGGTGGCAGAGCAGGGTGGGAACATCCCCAGGGATGGAGGCTCCGTACCCTCTCTGGGCCACCTGCCGCAGCATTTGGCCACCCCCACAGCACAGAGGCTTTTTCTTACGTTCCGAGGGAATTCCCTGTGTTTCGGGTTGTGCCTGTTGTCTCTTGTTCTGTCTCTGGGTACCCCTCAGAGCAGGCTGTTGTCTCCGCTCCCTCCCCTCGGCTGCTGCTGCACGTTGGTAAGATTCCCTTGCGCCTTCTCTCGTGAAGGCTGGGCAGCCCCAGCTCTCCCGGCCTCTCCTCTTAACGGGGAGTGAGGAGTTAGGAAGGATCCAGGGCTCCAGAACTAGCTTTGTGTGAAGCAGGTGCAGAGCCACCAGGTGGAAGGACTGGCCAGGGGACACCACGGGTCAGAGTGGCTTTGACATCCATGGCAGCGTGTGGGGACCTGGCTGAGTGGCACTGCCCTGGGGGTCCCAGCCACAGCCCTCCTGGTTTTAGCATTGAACCCTTTCCGAGATGGATTAGGGGCTCAGCCCTGAACTGGAGGGGGAGATCACCTACTGAAAGGCTCTTGCAGGCTTGCACTGCTCCCGGGAGGGTGAACATCTCTTCTTGACTCTGCTCCACCAGCATCTGTACTGGGATGGAATGGGTCAGGGACAACAGCTCTTCAGCACTCACATAAAAGGGAAGAAACCGGCCCTGTGGCTTTGTTCCAGAGACTGGTTTTATGTGCCTGAAGCCTCAGCTTTCCAGTCTGCAGCTTGGCCGTGGCTGCTCCACTGCTGGCCGGCAGCGCTGGGGACACGTGTGGCAGCAGGGACCTGTCATCAGCGGTTTGTGTGGCAGAGGCGAGTGGGATCCCTGACACATCCCTGGGACAGGACCTCCCAGCAGATCCCCCTGGGGCAGGATCTCCCCAGGGCAGGATCCCCAGCAGATTCCCCCAGGGTTAAGGCAAGGCCAGCACCCTTAGGTTTGGGCACCATGTCCAGTTTGCCAGGGCTGGGGATGATGGATGGATGGATGGATGGATGGATCTGCTTCATTCTTCTGTGCCTGCTGTTGCCATTGCCTGATAGCTCTGATTGTTATTTTAGTTCCAAAAATAAATGCCTCCAGCTTGGTTCCTCATCCAGAATTCAAATGAGGTGTTCCTGTTCTTCCAGATTTTACTTACTTTATTTTTTTGATTGTAAATTAACCTGTCGGCATTAAGGACCTTGGAAAATTTGGAATTTTAATCTTGCAGAGTGAGTTCTTGGGAGGCAGAAAGGGCTTGTAGTAGCTTATCCAAGGTCTCATTAAATCTCTGTTTCACTGCCAGTTCGGTGTGTGAGTGATATTAGGAGTCATTATCCCCATGGCCTCTAACATCAAAGTTAAACTTTTATTCCTTACCTTTTTCTGTCTGCAGGGTTTGTATAGAAACTTGGAGTCTGGCTGAAAGTGTGTCTGAGGGGCTGTGGGGAGGTTTGCTATCGGGTGTCACTGTGGAGCCAAATGGGCTTTCATGGACCACGTTGGTGGGTTTTGTAGGAGAGTGTGTGTTTGTTTGCACTATGTCCGGCCCCAGAGAGAGTTGTTTATTCCTTCTTTTTATGTGTTGACTCTGTCCAAAGGAAATATTTCCATGGACTCCTTGAATGAAACCCAGGCTGTCTCAGCTGTGCAGAGCTCCGTGCAGCTCGGAGAGTGGGGCCTCCTTTGTAAAACCCCGTCTTTAATAGCTCCCTGTGATTTACTCTTAAATTCAGCTCCCGAGGAACAGGAACAGGATGCCTGGAGCCTGCATGGAGCTGGTTTTTCAGAATCTCTCTGGGAGTTTCTCTTTGCTTTGTGCATGTCCCCTGCTATGTGTGTGTGGTGCCTTTTTTATTTATTTCTATTTAAATGCAGGGCAGTTTGCTTAACCTTAAAAGCCTAGCTGCTGCCCTGGTCAAGAGGTTCAACAAAGTGCTGGGGTTTTGGCTTGTGTTTGTTTTTTTTTCTCCCCGTGTTATATATAGATTAAACCCAAGTGGTTGGCAGTTGGGCTGGGGAGGGGGCCTTTGGGCATCACATGCTGTAGATTCTCATCTGTTGGTGTGACTCTGCTCGAAAAGAGGTGAAACCAGGAGGGAGAGCAGAGTGAAAGCTCCGCTCGGGTGAGGCCTGGTGTCTCGGGATGTCCCTCTGGTCTCACCACAGTGTTCCTCCTGCCATGCTGTTTTCTGTTTTCTGGGAAACATAACAAAGGGATCACCCCCTTTGCTGATGAAACAATAATCACCCCCAAATGCTGATGCAAAAGAATTAAATGTGCTTTTTGTCTTTACCGCTCCCGTTGCTGATGGGTGCTGGGACACCCCAGCTGTGCAATACTGGTGTAACACGTGCAGAACCCGTGCTTGGCCGTGTCCCTCCAGCAGGTCCTGCTGTGCCCGGGGCTGGGGCTGGCTCCTGTGCCCACCCCCTGTGTGCACATTCCTGCCACAGTCCAACCTGAATTACAGCAGGACATTCAGCACTGTAAGAAGTAGGTGGAGCCGTATGAGCTGCGTGAAGCAGCGAGGTATTTTGTCACCCTCTGGTTACCGTGGGGTTAATGTTTTGTTAACAGTAGTGCCATAAATATAGCATAAATCAAAAAAGAGTGATTTAGGTTTTGAGTGTTTCAGCACCATTGTGCTATTGTACCAAGCAGTGATTTTCTGAGGCTTGTATTTTATTTCTGATAATGAGAGGATATCCTTTGACCAGGGTAAATGTTTTTCACATTGAAATGTCAAAACTTGAAATATACTTGGAATGCTGTGTTTTTATGAAGAGGGCACTGCTAAATTGATGGCTCATGCATGATGGCTTAAAAGAAAATGAGGATTTTGAGCAGCATATAGAATACAACAAAGCAATCTTGAAATCAGGGGGTTGAAATGTTTGCTCCATAAAAAGATGCTGCAAATAAATTAATGATTTTATGTTCTTGCCTTCATAAGACCTTCTGTCTTTTGTCAGTCTCATATCAATATCTCCTAAGGGAGCAGTTGGTCAACCTTAGAAATTAATGCATAGTACAACATTCACTGATCTACTGATGTTATTCAAAAGTTGATGATTGAGAAAACAAAAGTTTTATACCTGCTGGGAAAAAAGATAGAGGCCCTGCCTGGAGGGCCCAGCGTGACCCTAACGGGTTGGTGTCTTCATAAATTGATGATCCCACCAAGAAGGCAAAATGTGTGTAACAGGTAGACACGCAAATGACTGCTAAAGGATCATTTGTCAAAGCTATGAAGTCATGAATAAAGCTTTCACAGAACTTTAATGCTCCATATAAATAGTCCCATTGCATTCTTTTGTTTTCTGGGACTGAAGCCAGATTTTATGCAACTACTTAAACAATAGGAAAATTCTGAAGGAGGGCCTCAAAGGCACGTTCCCGAGTGGCAGAGGAGGCCCCTGAAAGCCAAGAAAGAGTTGGGAAAACCAGTGGGAGAGTGGGAGCTGTGTAAGGGTTGGCACAGAGGAGAGCCCTCCGTGGGGTGTCCCGGGGAAGGTCCGAGGCTGGCAAACCTGCTGTCCTCCAAAGCCGGGAAGACAAGGCTGTGCCTGGTGGTGCCGAGATGTGTGGTGTGAAGAGGAGGGGCTGTTGTGGTGAGCAGTTAATGTTGGACATCACGAGGGGCTTGGGGCCACCCCAGCAGCCAGCTCCAGCTGCCTATACCTGACAGGTCAGGGTGGGAGCAGGTCTGCTCGGCGGAGACAACCATTGTCCCTCACCTCTCACCACTGGGCTTTCGGCTTCCAGTGACGGGGTGAGACCAGAGAGGCTGGAGCTCGCTCCTCCTCGGGGAGGAAGGCTCGGTGTGTGTGCCAGAGCACGGTACACAACGCAGCCAGAAGGGCTGACTGATGGACACCGGCTCTTTGCCGCCAACCCAAGAAGGAACTTCATCTGCCTTAAAATAAACAAATGACAAGAGATGTTTGCTCCTTTCGTTTTTAGGACGAGACATGTTATTCACACTTGCTTCACCTTTTTTTCTCGCTATTTTAAGGTAATGTGTTTATCTTAAAAAAAAAAAAAAAAGTCTGGAGGGGAGTCAAACCCAAGTGATGGTCAAGAAAAAGGAGTAGTTTACTCTTGTCTGACTGTAAGTGCCCAGAAGAAATGAATCCTGCAGAAGAGTTGGGGAATGGCTGGAGTCACTGGGGCTGCCCTTTCCTCAGCCTGGAGACGTGACCCATGCAGGCAAGGACACCCCTTCCCACCCCACCACCTCCTCCCTCACCCTTAATGGTTTTGCTACAGAAACTTGCCCGTCTGGAACTGAGATGTAAACTCTTAGGGCAGAGTAATGACCTTTAATAAAAAAAGGACAGAAAACCTCTGCTGGGAAATTGCCTTGGATTTGGGGTCGGGATAAAGCACGACGTGGTGGTTTGTTGTGTCCGGCCCCACTCTCGGTAGATACCTGTGGGGTACTGAAAAGGCACAAAATACTGAAGAAATGAACAAAACTGTTCTCAATTCTATAATTTTTTTATTCCCCTAGGCTAAGATTTAGAGAAACAACATAGATATATAATGAGGTAGTTGTTTCTTTTTTGTCTAACTCATTTTCATCAGTTTAAGTGAATTCATTCAATGATAAGAAGAGCTTAGGAGCTTTCTTCAGGGGAAGAAAAAAAAGCATTATTTTAAAATATGAATTCCCTTGGTGGTCAAAATCTCTTTTTCTTAGTTGAAAACTTTTGATGATAATTGTTTTTCAACTTTCTGGCATATTCAAGGAGGTGTTTTTTTTTTTAATTTGCAAACAGATTTTTTTTCCCCCTGCATGTGGAATAATTGTATATAATTACTTCAAGTGAAAATCAAGCAATTTCTCGGTCTTTGTAAATAAATTGATGTTTAGGAGGGACTGGATGCAGGGAACTATTTCGTTGAGTGGCTGGCTTGGGTGGTTTGAAGAAATTCTGGGGCAAAGGGGGTTTTGGCTGCAGGTGGAGGGTCCCAGCCCCGTGGCTCGGGTGGTGCTGTCACACACAGACCCTCGTCCACCAGGCAACTAGAGGGGCCTTGGTTGGGCTCACTGGGACCAGTTACTCCTGTGCTGGTGGCCCGGTCCCATCTGCACGGCTGGGTGAGGTAGTAACTCGCTCGGGGAAATTTTGTGCTTGGTTTTAAGATAGTTTGGTAGGCACAGACCGGGAATTACACATGCAAATCACGAGCGTGCGTTATTGTTCTCAGCCTTAGCCAAATTTTTTCACTTTTATTGTTTTGCTTGTTACACAGTTGGTGATAAATTATAATAACGCTGCGTTTTCAAGGCAAGGAAGTACATCGTGTTCAGGCATCAAACCTGTTCTTTTTCTATTTTAGGGGACTATAAGCACCCAAATAGCCTCTTGTCCTCCATCTCCTATTTGTTTTTAAAATTGTAAGTGGGACACTGGGGTAGGATTTAGAAGTATGAAAATAACTCATTCCTTGGGCATCCACTTTGTGGACTGAAAATGAGTTTTTGACAGACTTATAATTTTGAGAGTAAAAAAAAAAAAGCTGGACATCAAAACTTCCCGCAAGCACCATTGTTTCTGCAGTGTGTTTTGCCATGTTTTTCATTTGAAGGTTTCATGTGAACGTTGGGGCTGCAGCAGGAGCTGTGAAGGGCTGGCAGAGGTAGAGTTTTAAATTAAATATTTTAATTAAGAACCAAATAGCTTTATGAAATGTGTGCTAAATGAGGAAAATAGGACCTGGCAGTACCTGTGAAAATGCTGTGATGCAGGGAAGGGGCTTTATGGACTGTGCTGTTGGTTGAAATGACTCCTCGTTGGTTGAAATGCCTTCTTGTTGGCAGGGCTGGGGGGGTCTGTCTCATCTACAGATTCTGCTGCCCTTGCTAAGTAGAGCCCTTCTGTGCTGTAGCTGCTGCTAAAATAACTTACATCTGTTTTATTTTCCCCTTCAGCTCCAGCTCAGATATTCTGAGAGATCTGCAAGGGCCTGACACAAGTTCATCGTCCCCTGAGAAGTAAGTAGGGTATATGGGTGGAAAGGCCCTTGTGACTGGTTTGGGTCAGTAGTTCCCAGTTTGCAGAATCCCACGTAGTTTCTGCAGGAGGGGCAGATGTCTCTGAAAGGTCAGGTCTTGGTGGATCTCCACAGTTGTGGGAGGTACAATTTGGTCAGTGTTTTTGGTTCCATGGAGAATAATACCTGGGTGCTCCAAGGATCTGCAGATGACTAGTTGAAAATCATTGTTCTGATCTAAGAGATTTTTATGGAAAACTAAGCCAATCTGATCTTCTATTATATTTAAAGTTACATTGTTGTCAGTGTCACCTACATCTCTCTGTCAAATCGAACACACTGGAATTGGACTGACTTCAGTTTGAAGGAAGGAGAGCACTGCCTTGTTTTTACAATCTTAATACCTTATTTCTTAAAACTAAAAATCCCCTTTTATTATATAGTGCTAATATTTAAAATTAGGGTCTAGCTGTGCAAGGTGCTGACAAAGACATCCTAAGAAACCATCCGACAGTTCCTGCAGTGACCCAACGCAGCATGAATACGGAGAGGAGATACAGGGGTACGTGGGGGTGTTGAAGGTCTGCTGGGAATAGTGTTAGATGGGGGTTATAGGGGTTTTGTAGGGGTTATGCAGAGAGATGGAATGGGGGCTGCTGGAGTCTGGAGCCCAGTCTGCCCTTGCAGCTGAAACCAGCTCCATCTGGAATCTCTTGGAGTATCACGTCCCCTTTGGTGGGTGATCAGAGGGGCGTGATGAGAACCACACTGCATTGAATGCTCCTCCTCTGCTTTAGAAAGAGTATTTATGACACAATTTTCTCTATTACCTGTCACGTACATACATGGTCAATAGATTGTGACAGCTCTTAAAATTCATGATTAATGACAGAATCATAGGAGTAACATTTGAAACTCTCTGAAAGCATGTGTTTGGCTAATGTAATGAATTTAAGGAGCTTTAATGGAAGCACTGGTAAGGTCTTGGTTCCAGTGGTGTCAGAGGTCAGTGCTGGAGTACACGGCTGGGAAACCAGAGAGGAATCATTCAGCCTTTCTTGTAGAGAGAGGCATCGCTTTGGGAAGTGTTTTTGAGAAGTGTAAGAGCGGATGGCAGGGCTTCAGTCCTCACCCCCCCACTCCTATTTTCCGTCTCTTTGGAGCCTGCCACCTCCACACCTGGCAGAGGTGGGCTATAGTTTCTTTATCAGCAGGGAGCGACTTGCAGTATTTTGGTGATGGCGCAGTCAAATTACTCTCTATTCTTTTCCTGTGCTCCCTGAATGCCCTTCTGGAGATGCCAATTCCGTTTCCTGCGGTGCGGGAGGCGATGTGCTGTGCCTCAGGGCTTGGCACCTGCGGCTCCTTGCGGGAGCTGGACAAACATGTTCCTCCGTGGCAGGAGAAACGGGGCTGGCAGTAATGAAAACTGCACTGGGGATTGTTCCGGAGCGTTGCTGATGTTAATATCAGTGGTGATAGATATCCATCCCAAAATCAGTTCTTTGATGCTTCCCTGCAGCCAGGAAACTTCTCAGAGGTTCGGTGGGTTTAAGCCGAGGGGTACTAAGGTCAGGCCGGGTCGGTAAGTGCAGAGGAACACTAAGTTCTGCAACACCCACAAAAGCTGTTCTTTCTGATGGTGGCAGAGCCCTGTCCCGCGGGTGCCCCGTGGCATGGTCAGGAACACACAAGGGCTTGGCTTTGCCAGGGCTCCCCCCGGGAAGGCAGCTCTGGACCCCACAGCACGGGCAGATGCTGTGTCTCACAGCCAGCCTGGATTTGGTGGGAACCGAGTTATGCCAGAAAGGCACCACCTCCCTCACTTCATTTTTATGAGTTAATGATCAGGTGTTTGCAAAACGAGAGAGCCGAGCTATGTAGAAGCTCCAGTTTTTGGTTTTGTGTTTTAATACACTTCTGAGCGTAAGGCGATTCTCTGCGGTGGAGAAATGTAGGCATCGGGGCTAGAAATGGGCAGAATCCATCCCAGTAAAGCCAGTTCTGTGTCCGTGTAACTTGTTTTTGCGGGGGTGGAATTCCGTTTCGGTCCCTGTGGGTCCCTGTGGGTCGGCGTCACGGTGCTTCACGGAGTGACTCCCGGGCAGGTGTGTGTGTGCTGGCAGGGCTGTTACTGGTTGGCTTATATTCCGTATTGGCATTTGAGGCACAAACTGGTTTTAGACTCCTCTGGAGTCACTGGTCCTGGTACTGGGTGCAGATTCTGCCTCTTTGGCCAATTTAAAGTGTTACTCACCAAGAATTAGTTACTGGTTTATTTCTGCGAGGCTCATTAAGTGTGAAAGCTGTAATGAAAGAGGTAGTGCCAGTGCCAGGGAGGTGCCTGGGGGGGTCTGGCTGGAGTGGGGTGCCCGGATGGGTCCCTGAGCCGGTCCTGGGGGTGCCTGGGGGCACTGTTGGTACCTCCCGGCTGCTTGGGCTCCAGCATCACACGGGCATCTCGTTCAATTGCCCCAAACCAACACCAGCAGCTATAAACGGGGTGAGCAGCCCCGGGGCTTTAGAATGGTTCAAATCTGTTATTTCTTGGAATAGATTTCTGTGACCAGTATCTTCTCTGGCTTAGTGGTGGTGATGAAGCTCTAGCTTACTGAAAGCTGCAATTAACTTCCCCCTTTTCTTCAGTTTCCTTTCTTTTAAGTTATTCTTTATTTCCATGGAAAATAGTTGAATAAGGCCTCATTTAATGCGATGTTTTTTCTAATGTTTGCATCCTAACATAGATTCGGCAAAACAAAAGTAAAAAATGCGAGATATTTCATTACAGAACAAAATTAGGATGTAATAAAAGGAGAGTAGAAAGTGGTGTCTGAGGTCATCCATAAAGTGGATGAAATCCTTATAAATAGAGGCAGGATTGTAAAAGTATTTATGGAAGTAAAAATAAAAACCAGTTGTCCTCAAGCACTTTAAACTCCAATAAATATAATTATTGTCAGCGGGATATTGGCGATGAGAGGAAGGCTGCCATGGAGAGTTCACTTTGCCATTATCAACTACAAGGACATTTGGAAATACTTTGAGATAATGTTCTCTGGGTTTCAATAGCTGATCAAGTGTAGGTTTTTATTTACTGGAGGAGGAAGATGCTGGTCTAAGAGGGAGCGCGATTTGTGCCAGAGCATGTGTAAAGCTGTGCAGATGGCCACGGCTCTGTCCGTGGGGTTGTCCATGGATGGTTGTCCATCCAGCTCAGGATCCTTCGCCCTCCATGGCCAAACCCTGTGCTCAGGAGAGGGGTTTGTGTATCACCTCCATGTGTTACCCTGTTCCTAAAGAGCATGCTGCTCCAGGGGCACTCATCATAACGAGCTCATAACGACCTAACCACCATGGCTAATGTTAGCCTTTGCTCGGTCCTGCAGCTGTGGAGCTGGATGGACAACTTCTCCTTGATCTAGATTCTTCTTCATCTAAGAGTGGAAGATAGGGCTCGTGTACCAGCACTGGGTACGATGGGTACAAAAAATCAACAACTCCTGTGGGTTTGGTTGAAAATAACTGTTTAGAGCTTAATTTAAAGGAAAAAATAATCTGTATCATGGCACTGTTAGAACATCCGTGTGCCCATTTCTGAACCCCTTGGTCAGAGAACCTGTGTTTGTTTTGGCGTGGGATTGCCTTTGGCAGCACCCGGAGATTTCCCAAAACTCAGTCTTAGCATTGACTTTAAATGGTACAAAATCGTGAACCCCAGCAGAGAAGGTGGTGGCATCTGTAAAAGGCTTTTGTGAATATCTAACCTCACTGCCTTTTAAAACCTTAGGTTTTAACTGGGTGCAACTGGGTGCAACTGGGCGATCCTCTCTGCCGGGTGAGTGCAGGGGATGGAGGGCAGAGCTGGGGAAGGCCTGTGCCTCCCAACACACAGCACAGAAATCCCAGTTCCCAGCAGCGCTGGGGACTAGGGAGGGTCGGAAGGGGTCAGGGATGCACATGTCTCTGCCCTGCACCCCAGGGGTGCCTCTACCCCCCCTCCAGAGGCGCAGCCTGGATCCGATGGTGCTGGGGCTCCTGCGGGACCTGGCTGAGGGTCCGGGAGCTGCGGGAGCTCTGCTTCCAGCCTGAGCTGGGGAGCACGGGCCCTTCCCTCCGTCCCTTCAGCCTGTGTCCTGTCACGGTCAGCAGGGACCGTCCAGAGCTTTCGTTGTTATTTTCAGTTGTGAATTACCAGTTTAAGCCAAAGGAATAATCCCTGCAGGATGGCTTCATCCTAGCACATGGTAAAGAAAAGAGGGCATTTATAAGGACTGTTTGATTAGAAGTACCCATTGATAGATGAGCGATATCTTTCATGTCAACACTGTGGAATTTTAAGCTCCGAGAGTGAATGATGGAAATCAGCTGCTTAATTTAAATATGTCTAGTTTTTTTTTTTTTCTTTAAAATTAAACTCTATGACTAAAGAGAAAGCACTTCTTTGAGTTTCCAGTGGAAACTTCTTTGTCCATAAAAGAGAAGAGGCTCTGGCAAAGAGACCCCGTTTGGGGATGGGAGTCCCACGCGCTTTCCTTCTTGGGTAACCGTGGCCAAAGCCGCCCCTCGGTGGCCACGCTGCTGGGGGGGGACTCTCTTCAGCCTGATCTAACACAGTCGTGGTTTGCTCAGCGCTGGGGGCTCTGTTCATTCATGGACAAGGAATTTGAAAGGCTGGGGCTGCTCCTTCCTCTTCCCAACCGGTCCCTGGCGAGGGGAGGAGAAGCATCACGGCGCCGTGAGCTGCAGGCTCAGGGGGAGGGGAGTGGTTCATGGATGCCATCATCATCTTCAAACAGTATTTCCCCATCAGCAGTAGCACACATGGGTGTGCCTGAGCTTTAATAAAGTTTTCAGTATCTGCTGTGTTTAGAGCATCTTCAAAACCTGATTTTCCTTTCTTTTCTCCCAGCAGCAATGTTCTGGACCTGAGAGGTACCAAAGGAAAGTCACGCCAGCCCCGAGTGCAGGAGGACGATCAGCTGCTCCCCGAGAGCAAGCGGCAGAAGAGCTAGTGCTGTGGCAGGTGGGGTGTCCTGCTGCTCGACACCCACTGCTGGGGGACCCCCAGCTCTCGTGCAGCTGGGTGCTGCAAAACTGCTGCATTTTGGCAAAACGATCCTTCAACCTGCCTTAAAGTAACGGGATGGGTGTGCTGGTGGGTTTTGCTTATGGCTCCGTGGCCATTGGACTTTAAGGTTGGGCATGGAGTGCCGGGGGCTGCTGGAGCTGAGAGCGTGTCCTGGGGGCTGCACAGTGTCACTGTCCCCACTCCTGTCCCACGGACCCTTGCTCTGCCCTCCTGGAAGCAATGATGGAACAGCATTTTCCTGGGGATCGGCCTGAGGGGGATGCTCCGGTTCCCTGGCTGGGCTGGGGATGGGGTGGGGGGGCTGAGGGATGGGGCCGGCTTCTCTTCTACAGAAATAGGTGCTTTTTTTTTAATATATCCATGTAAATGTACTCATTTAGTATGTGTCAGTATTGCAGTTAAAACTCATTAAATTTGAAAGAATCAGAAGGTGGTTGGACATTAATTATTCTAGCTCTAAAATAAATATTAGCAATAAGTCTTATCTTAGAAAATAAAGAAGTTTTGTAATGAACTAAAGCAATGTGTGAAAATTAAAGTAAACCTGAACGACCAGGAAGATTTTTGAAAATGCAGCTTGTGAGCAAAATACATCCCATGCACAAGATGTTCCTGCTGATCCCCAGAGCTCGGTCACAGCCTTTCGCCGGGAACTCGGCAAAGGAAGCACAAAAGCTGGTGGAGATGGAGCCTCTTGGCTTCAGGCTGGAGCTGAAATTGGGACTGGACATACTGCTTTCCAAAATATTCCTCAACAATCTGGAAGGTCCCTTCCAACCTCAACAGTTCTTTGATTCTGGGGTTCAAACCATGGTCCCAGCAGCACTTTTGTTCAGAACAGGCTAAATCCGTGGGGAATACAGCCTGTACTCGCTGCTCCAGGTGAGTCGGTGCAGAGGGAAAATGGAAGCTGATTTTGTCTGTTTGTTTTGGTTTTTACTAAAAGCCAGCCTTTTGAAAGAGAGTAATTACTGACTTCTGCTTTTGGGCCTGCCTTTTAATTATAGTAATTAATACAAGATTTGAATACAGATTTGAATGTTGTGCAGTTAACCAGAGAAGAATGAAAACATTTGTGTGCGTGGTGGTCAATGGAATTTGTGTCGATGGGTTTGCCTCGGACACTGAGCGTCCCTGGGAGGGCTTTATCGTCATGTTTTGGTGGTATTGGAGTTTGCAACACTTCATTTTCTTTATGACAGTAACGATATCCCCTGTCATCCACGGGGAGCAGCTGCAGAAAGCTCTGTCAGTGCTGTAGGAACCCCAGGGGTGAGATGGAGCCGTAGAGAGGCCGTCAGTATCCCCCTGCTGAGGCTGCAGGCGGTGGCTGATGCCCAGTCGCTGGGTCCCGCTGTCGTGGGGGGGTGGCTGCCCCAAAGGAAATCATTTATTAGCAAATGTGCTCGTAAAGAAGCCACATTAATGAACCAGACAAGTCTCGTTTCCAGCCAAGGAGCAGCCGGGCGGTGGTGACTCACTGGTGCTTGGTGGCCGAGATGAGCCACTGAGGGCTCATAAACTCATCGCTGGGTGGTTCGATGGCCCAGCAGTGCTGGGGGCTGGGTCCCAGCCAGTGTCCCCCCACCGTGCCCCCCCAGAGCCTCCAGCAGAGCTCTCCCACCCCATGAGCCCTATGGCAGGGAGATGCTACAGGACAAGGAGCCTTTTTCCCCTCCTTGCCAGGCCCATGGCTGTTTTCCTGGAGGGAAGAGCAGCTTCTGAGTTGACTCCAGCCCCACAGGCTGACCAAAACCCAGAGGTGTTGATTTTGTTGGGCAGCGTGTCGTGCTCCCAGCGGAGCAGGGAATGCTTCCTGCAGGGATCCTCCAGCGCAGACGTGCCAGGGGCTGATCCTGTCCCACCGCTCCACTCGGATGCTGATGGGTCGCAGCACGTCACCTGGTGGTCCAGCCCATCCCGCCCCAGAGAACTGGCTCTCAGGGACCTGATGCTGTTCCTCCTGCTCCGTGCCCTCCAACAGTGACTGGAGATACCGGTTGTTGTGGTTCTGGCTTGCAGAGAACTGATATATTTCATAGAACATAGGGTAGTCAAGCTTCCAAGACCGCAGACACATCTGAGTGAGGCACTGCATGTTTGGTTTGGAGAAGAGGAGGCTGAGGGGGGACCTCATTGCCCTCTACAACTCCCTGAAAGGAGGATGTAGAGAGGTGGGGGTTGGCCTCTTCTCCCAAGGGAATAATGGCAGGAGCAGAGGAAATGGTCTGAATTTGGGGCAGGGGAGGTTTAGATCAGATATGAGGAAGAATGACTTTGCTGAGAGGGTGGTCAGGCCTTGGAACAGCCTGCCCAGGGAGGTGGTGGAGTCAACAAATCCCTGGGGGATTTAAGAAACGTGTAGATGTGGTACTTCAGGGCACGTTTTAGTGCCTGAGATTGTGGGGTTGTGTCTGTTGGTGGTTTGTTTCTGTGGGTTTCTTTTTTTTTTTTGTGGTTGGACTCAATGATCTCAAAGGTCCCTTCCAACCATGAGGATTTTGTGATTTCTTCTTTCCCCTTAAGGCCCCTCAGCTGTTACTGATTTTCAGTGAGCTGTTGATCCCCAGTGATATCATCCCTGCCTCTCCAGGTGCAATCAAACCCAATTGAACACCACTTTGTGTTCTCTAGGAAAAAGCCTTTCTCTTTAAATCCCAGCACCAACCCGTCCCCATTCTCTGAGCATCCCCCAGGGGAGCACATCACTTCTCTGTAGGACGTGTGTGTTGTGTTGGCGATTTGTGGATATTGGCTCTGCTTTGAAGCAAAATGTGGGGGTTCCATCCCAACTAAGGAATTCCACAGTCTCTGCTGAGGGAGCTGCTGCATCAGTTGTGCCACAATCCCATAGTTCCCATCAGGACCAGGGCAGGAGCCATTCCCAATCTTTCTCGGCGGGTGCTGCTGCCTCCCCCTGGGGTTTGCTGGTCCCAGGCCGGGGGTCCCACAGCAGCCTTTGGGTTTGGAGCTGCAGGAGGGCAAGGAAGGAGGGAGGATTTTGCTGTAGTTGTAAAACAACTATCATTAAATCATGGGAGCATGTGAAAGCTGCAATCTTGGTCAAAACTTTTAATTTTCCATAAAATGGTTGCATGGCATATTTGATGGGCCAGAAAGGGCCCCCTGAAAGCCGTTTTGCCTCTGGCAACCCAGGCCCCCAGAAGTGCCTTTCCTGAGCAGGATCCCAGCTCCCCCCCCCGAGCTGGGAACAGGGTTTCAGAGGGGCTGGTCCCAGTGTTGCTGTTCTAAGGAACGCACGGAGGAATTTTTCAAGCCCATGAGTCAATATCCCCCTCCAACGTCGTCTCTGCTGAGAGCTGGGTGAGAAATGACACCACACGCCGTGGAAACGGCAGCTTTTATGGCCCCCTGAGCCATTCAGCAAGAGAAATGACCCTCTTTCCTGGCTCAAACCGCCTTGCTCTCAGTTAATAGCCCTTCTGCAGCAGCAAGTCTAGGCTGGGACTCCCATTTTCAAATGTTCATTTAGTTTTTTTCTATATTAGATCACCCCAGGGCTGGGCACTGAACAGCTTCATTTTTTTTTAAGGCTTTTTAAGGGTTTTGTGAATCGGTGGCAGGTGAACAGTTTCCCTGGTCCCTGTGGGCATTAACGGGAGAAAGAGCATGATTCTGGCTTATTGAGTTCGGTGGTGAAATGAGTGAAAACAAAACTAATCTGGCTATTAGGAGTAATTCCTCAAAAAGAAAAATTAATTGGGTGATAATCTCTGCAAAACGGGTGGGGGGTTGTGCACGTCCATCCTGTACCTGCCCAGCTCCCGAGCCACCAAAACCAGGCAGTGTTTTCAAAGGCTGGAATGACAGCAGCCTCCGCCCCCTCTCTCCTTTACAAGCCCCTCGGTGAAGCAGCCCAGGGCCCTGGGCCTGGCGAGGAGCCTCCCGAGGGACGGCAGCTCCTCCGGGGCTCGGGGACGGGGCTGGCACCATCTCCTCAGTCCTGCTCCGGCTGCAGGGGATGGTGAGTGTTACTGCTCCACTGGGTATGACATCTACATTTAAAACTTAGAGAATCATGCAATGGTTTGGGTCAAAGGGATTATTAAAAGCCCCCCCAGTGCCACCCCCTGCCCTGGGCAGGGACACCTCCCACCAGCCCAAGTTGCTCCTAGCCCCCTCCAACCTGCCCTTGAACCCCTCCAGAGATGGGGCAGCCACAGCTTCTCTGNNTTCTCTGGGCAACCTGGGCCAGGCTCTCACCACCCTCAGGGTAAGACATTTCTTGCCCCATTATGTCAGAGGGTCTCTGTGCCCCAAGTTTAATTTTGGGGCCGCTGAAGAGCACTGTGCAGGGAAGAGCTGCTCAGCCCCCTTTCTGCAGGAGCAGACCCCCCCATGGCTGAGGTCTGGGCTCTGACATCCCGCTGAGGAGTGAGTTAGAAGCAGCTCTGAGGTGTCTCTCCTGCCCTGCAGCCACCCGCCCTGACTGCTCTGGGCTTTGGAACGGTTCACTAGACATTAACAGAAATAAATCTTTGTGCAGCCTGGGCTCAAAGCAGAGATCCTAGGGAATATGGGTGAGTCTCTTGTGCCTCATTTAGTGCTGGCATCAGGCAACAAGCTGCAAACGAAGATGCAAATCAGCCGTGCTCATTTCAGGGTGAGCCTGGGGCGTTACTGCAGCTCCTCACAAGTTTGAGGTGTGGGTGAGCCTTGGCCACCACGATGCTGCCAGTGAGGTGGATCCTAATACGGCAAGCTCGGGGCAAGCTTCTCGCCATGCTCTTCCACAACTGCTGTCCTGGAGAGACCAGTTTCCTCCTGGGGAGTTTTTCCACAACTGGCAAATGCCAGACCCGAGAGTTTCAGGTGCCGGCGTGGAATCAGCGACTCTTCAGTGCAAATTCCCCTGGTGCTGACCCCTCGCCACACGCCACTGGGTGAGCTGTTAAACCTCCCGTGTTGGAGGAGCAATAACATCTCAGAGAGCTTTGGGGAACCAGGCGGGAGGCGGCTTGGAGAGGCACTGGCGTGCAGGGATGAAGCAGGTCATCAATTCCGCAACATCTTTGATCAGTGGACTGGTGTGGCTGCAGATAATTACATTGCCATTGAAAATAAGCTAAAAGAGCCAAGCTACCACAATAATTGGAGCGTTAAGATAATGAAGCAATTACTTGGTGTGATAGAAGAGAGAGAGAGCAGCTCTGACATGTTAAACACAGACATAAATCAAGCCGGTTTGCTGACAACCCGCTGAGATTAATTTTTTTATGTCACGTATTGTTGAAGTCACCATTTAAAGTCGAACATGGGTGGCTTTGCTGAAGAAGGAGAGTTTGTGTTCACTCAGTGTGTCTGTTGTCAGCACCTTCCCTGCCGTTCTGAGAGACTTCTGGGGTTAAGAAACCACTGTGGGATCTTTCACGGGCGATTGGTGCATCATCTTCTCCCATGGCTTATCACATTTGCCTGTGGCTTGTCACCTTCTCCCATGGCTTGTCACACTCTCCTGTGGCTTTGCAGGGGGTGGGAAGGGTTGTGAGACCCCGAGGGGTTGGTCCTGCCAGAGGTTTGTGGCACGTGGGGCAGGGACAGCCACGGCACAGAGATGTGGATCCACACTCCTGTGTGGTGACGAGCACGACCAGCAGAGGTAAGTGCAACATTGGTGTGAGATGGGTTTTTTTCCTTCCCTTTCAGAACCAAAAGGTGAGCAGTTTTGTTTGTGTTTGGGCGAGTGGAGCAGCCCAAGGTGAGGTGAGGGTGGAGGTGGCATGGAGCTTAGGAAAAAACCTATGGATTTTGTGGCCTGTGTCTCTCGTTCCCGTCCCAATGGAGTGAAGTGCCCGGGCAGGACGGGTGGCCACCAGCAGCGACTGCGGTGGGGCCAGCTCTGGCCACGGGTGAGCACTGCCGGTCCCTGGGGTGCCATCGAAGGACTCCCCCGGGGCTGTTTGCTGGACATCTCTCACCAGCCCTAAATTCACAGAAATTGGATAACGTAAGGGAAAAAACAACACTGCCAGAGGAGACGCAGTGTCCTCACCACACTGTCCTGTCCCCTCGTTCCCCTGGGCAGCTCCTCCGTCACCGAGTCAAGGGGCAACTGGGGAACAGTCGGGGACTTGTGAACAAGAGGGCTGGGGACAAAAGTCACGGCAAGGAGGAGCGAAGGCAGCGCTTGGGAGCGGTGACACGAGCGAGAGGATGATGTGCCGGCTCCTGCCTCAGCATCCCCTCTGCTGCTGCAGAGCCCAGCGTGTCCCAACCCTCAGCCCCAGCCCGGGGTGGGGGGAAGGCAGGAAAAAACACAGTTATTCTGAGAAATCCTAAAGTGGGTCACTTCGTTCT
Organism: Scolopax mira; assembly: GCA_004320125.1. Classification (NCBI taxonomy): domain Eukaryota; kingdom Metazoa; phylum Chordata; class Aves; order Charadriiformes; family Scolopacidae; genus Scolopax; species Scolopax mira. Next base: position 62,011 of record BJBW01001317.1, read on the forward strand.
CTTTTTTTTTTTCATTAATTTTGACTGGCATTGGTCACATCTTACAGTCACCCGTGACCGATGCCTCGTGCTGTGGGGGGGGGGTGGGGGGGTGGGGGGGTGAGCAGAAAGCCTTGGGAAAGGCGGCTTTAGGCACAAAATCTGTTCAGGAGGAAATTAATTTAGTCATGGAGTTGGCCCTCTGGCCGGGGTGAGAGGGCAACCCTTAAAATAATCACAACCACAATAAAAATGTGTCGGTCCCCATCCCCCTGGGTGTCTCTGGGAACTGTGTGTGAAAGGAGCAGTGATATTGGGGTCCCCTCCAGCTCCCACTCTCCATCCCTCTCCCAAACGCGATGGCCAGGAGGGGGGTTATCTGGATTCCCTTGGCTTTGCTGGTGACAAATGAGTTTCTATCAGGTTGTTTGTCTCGGGCAGGGATGTCTCTGGAAGCAGAAGGAATCGCTGCAGCCTCTGAAATGCCCGGGGCTGTTCCCCAAAAAACATTTCCATGTCCTCCCCACCCAGGGAATGACCAGAGCCCGGCATCCCAGGAATGGGGGATGAGATGCTCTAACCCAGGCTGACCTGGGGAAAATGCAAAGGCCATGGACGGTCAGAGAAATTGGGCCATGGGTGTAGTTCTGTTTCCAAATCAGCTCCAGAGTCACCCCTGGAGCACAGGCCTTTAAATCTGCCTGTTCAGCACGTGCTGTGTTTTTGGGTGGGTTTTCTGTGGTTTTGCATAAATGGTTCACACATTTCTTCATGTAAGGATTCAGCCGAGAAAAAGTTCGGTGATCAGATCTTCTGTCCTGGTTAGTTTATCCATGGCAGAAGTATTGAGTGGTACCTGGCTGGAGTAACAGAGGCTGAGTGACAGCACCTTGTAGTTCCGTGATTCCAAGACCTCTCAGGAAGTCTCAGCTGCGTCTGTTCAGCTCCTGCAGGTGGGTTTTTGGGCTTTTTCTGGAGCTGCTGAGCCCCGTCCTGCAAAGCCAGAGCTGGGTGCAGGCCTGGGAAGCAGCTGCAGAGCCACTTCCAGCAGCCAGCAAAAAAAGCAACCCAGTCCTGCATCCCACCTCCAGCATCCTGCCTCTCACATCCAGCAGTTGCAATTGGGGGCACCTGGAGCACCTGTACCGATCAAGGCCGTGCACGTGGGTGTGCACACGTGTGTGTGTGTGTGCACAGTGCTGGCACATGGGTAGCAGTTTCCCCCCTCGGCCAGGGCAGGAGCACACACAGAGCCCCTGTGGGTTTTTCCTCTGAGGTGGTTTTGTCCCAGACTGTCATAAAACGGGCAGCCAAGAGCCAGCAGCCGGGGAGCTGCCCTGCTCATATAAACCAGATGTTACTTTAGCCCTTAAAAGCTGTCCTCAGAGGACACCTGAGCCCCGCGGGAGGCTGAGCTTTGGGGTGGTGGGGAAGGACCCTGCTCTGGCTTTGGCTGCTGGTCTGGCCAGGTTCTGCTCGGGATTTGAGGGGTCTCTGTCGCAGCCAGGGACAGGGCTGGTGGGGTCTGTGCCCCTGCAGGCAGGGGACAGGGCAGGGGACAGGCAGGACCCTGCTGCCTCCAGGGTGGTGTCTTTGCTGGCAGGAGTAATTAATAAATGATCCTTTGGTTCATGGCGAGTCCATTTTGATAGAAGAACAGATATTTTGGGATTTGAATGCCTTACCCAGGTGTGGGAACTTAAGTGGGTGAGCCTAGCACCAGTTATTTTCAGTTTGGAAGAAAGTGAATAATCATGTTTTTTTTCCCCAGCCCGGCGGTGGAGGAGTTGCTGTGAGCACTCTGAAGGAGAGGACCTGAATTCAAAATTATTCTGGCAAATTGGTGAGTTGGCTCAAAATCAACCACCTGAAATTAAATAAAGAGGAGGACAAATTGCTAACTTTGGGAAGGAGAAGGTAAACACATTACTGCAAATGGGGAATAATTACCGAGGCAGAAAAGTTGGTGCAAATGTAGCTGGGCTTCATTTTGGGAGTGAAAGCTTGCTGCCCTGGTTAATGATTTGGCCCCGTGGATGCATTCCTGGAGCCTGGGCTGGTGGCTGCACGGCAGGTATTCCCTGTCAGGGAGTCATGGGAGGGGGGGGTCTGAAAACAGACACACTCGCCCCCCTCTCTGTGACCCTTCTAAACATATGGCTGCTTGTATACACACACAGCTATATATGTACACATATATATACTTAATTATCTTGAGAGGGACTGCAATCCCTTTCATGTCACCTGGCATGGATTTTGCTGAAGTGGTGATGAGCAGCAAAGCTCATGCACTTTCTTTTATATATGTATTAATTTTATAATTTACGTATGAATATATATTCAAATAAGCAGACTTTTTTTTGTTCTGGCTCCTCTGTTGTTACCATAACAAGGTAAGATGTTGTGCTCAAGTAGATCTTTGTTTTAATGGGCAGAAGCCTTTGTTCCCCCCCAGCCCATGGGCAGAAGATGGGAACGTGTGGGTTTCCCTGTAGAAACACTGGAATTCTGCCCTGTGAAGGGCCCCAACAGGACTCTGGATTACGGGATGAGCCTGGATACAAGATCCATTCTCCAGTTTAAAGCCCCTGGTTTGAGTGGGGCGTTGCTGCTGCGTCCCCGGGGAGAGTGGGAGATGGCACCCCTCTTCCGTGAGAGAGAGTGGCACCCCTCTGTGTGAGAGAGTGGCACCCCTCTGTGTGAGTGGCACCCCTCTGTGTGAGTGGCACCTCTCTGTGTGAGTGGCATCCCTCTGTGGCTCCTGGCACCAACCAAAAACTGCTGCATCTCCAGAGGTGCTGGTGGGGATTCTCACTCGCGGTGCTGCAGTGTGAACGGTAACGATGTGGGGCTGGTTTAATGCCAACAAACCGGGGCTCTTTTTCAAGACTTTATCTAGAGAAGCTGAGCGAGCTCCTGGGGCTCCTGCACGGCCAGAGGCAGGAGGGTGTGGGGGCAGAGGCTGACAGTTTTTAATAAGTAAAAGATTTCTTTGAAGGAAATGGTTTGGATCCCGCGAGCCTAACAGCAACATGGTGTAAAAGGATCTTAACACCGAGTTCTTTAAGTAAGCTCAGTGTTCCTAAATAAACAAAAAGAAGGAAAAGAAGAAATGGTCTCAATACGTGGCATGAATTAATGCAAATTCTCTTTTCCTACTGGAAATACTTTCTAAAGCTCGAGACTGCAGCATCCAAGTTGTTCCTCCCTTCTTTGCCTGCCTGTGTGCAGACCAGCTCTCCTGGCTCTTTCTTCCCTCCCAGTGATGCTTCGATCCAGTTTCCAACACAAACCCACCGTTATCAAACAGGCCTGTGCTGAGCCCCCGCCAGCCTGTCCCTGTGCTCGCCGAGCTGGGGCGATGGGCTCCAGCTCCGTGTCCCATGAGGTTATTTACTGCAATCAATCTGAGGACTAGTTTTGGGGTTTGGGTTTTTTTTCTGTTTTTAACTAATGAAAATAGGGTGGCCAAGAGCACGGTTGAGGCAGTCAGATGATGCCAGTGGTGGTAAGGCATTACCTAAGAGCATTTTACCTGCACCTTAAAAAAGCTGTGTAGCACTGTAGTGTGTTGCCACCAATTGGTGACATCGTTAACACAATGAAGTTTTAATAAGTGTTTGGGACCAAATAATTTTGTGTGTCGCTTGTATTTCTATGGTTTGTCTCCAAAGACTCGTTGACTTAAGTCTGGTACATTTTACGATATTTGCTCTGTGTGTATTCCTCTAAAAATCAGCAATAGAGCAGAGTGGGAATTTTATATCGTACTTGGGGATTTACTCGTGTGCACATTCCAGGCAGACAGGGAAACACTCATCATTCTCTCTGCCCGTGGTGGATTCCCAAGCCTTATCTAATGCCCATGACATTCAGCAGCTTTTTACTGAAGCACTAATCTGCCTTTGCCAGGGAGGTGTGTGCATGGGACTCTGTGTTGTTACACATCTCTGTATTTTAGTAAATTTACCAAAGTTGGGCCTCTTGCGGACTGAGCGCAGAGGGTGAGGACTAAGGAAAAATTCTAGGATAAAGAGAATTTCCCATGCAAAAAGCAGCCAGATCAAATATCCTGATGTTTCTAGCTTGCAGTGCCTGCTCTGGGACACATCCTGACAGCCAGGGTTCACGAGTGGCTGCAACTCCTGCTGTAAAACAGTGGCCTGGACTTGAAGTTTTGCCAGACTTCTTGTATCATGGGGACTATAAAGTTGTGATTCAAGATAGCTATTGGAAAAACAGCTATTTCAGATGCAGCAGTAAACTGAAGTGCAATTAAATTTAGCTTTGTGTAGCATTTGTGCTTTTGATTATTCCAAAGCATGTATTTTTAAAATAAAAATGTTTCCAGCTCCATGCCATCATCGAATTTTTAAAGCTGGAAGGAGCTTGGGGGGTGACTCAGAGGAAGAACCCTTTCGTTCTCACAAGATTCTCTGCTTTAGAATCACATGAGCTTGGTTTTGAGTCGTGGGGCAGCTGCTGCTCTGCCTGAAGAAGGAGAGGGGTGATGAGGGGTTATGAAGGACACCTCCTGGGGCTGTGAGGGGTGATGAGGGACACCTCCTGGGCTGGAGGGCCAGCACAGGGAGCGTCACCAGGAGCAGGACATTGGCCTGAGCCCCAGTGAGGCACTGGATATAGGTGGGATGTTTTGCTCTGACATTTCTCTTCACTCCCTTCCCACTGCGATTAAAACCTTATGGATGGATCCCTCAGCCCCAGCGTGGCTGGCCCCTGATGTCCAAGCCCACGGGGCTACTTCCCCATCACTGCTGTGCCCAGGGTGCTGCCAGTGCAGCAAGGGGCTTGTTTTTAGCCATCGCCTGAGCCCCTCGCGGGGTTTTACACTCCATAACTTGGGTGGGAAAAGGGAGGTTTGGAGAGAGCACGGCCTCCTGCGCCCCCCTCACGCCTCCTCCCAGGAAACCCCCAAGAACATCATCCGCCAGGAATACAGCTTCCAGTTGCACCCCCGAAACTGCACAGACACAGCAGGCAACAACCCCCAAACCGCACAGACACACAGCAGGCAACAACCCCACACAATTACCAGTAAAGCATTTTAATTCCGCTTGGTGACGGCGGTGACAGGCCGGGAGGCCGAACTCGGTAGCCAGCTCTGGGAGCCGCAGCCGCCGCGGCGGGATGGGATGGGATGGGATGGGATGGATCCCATCTCCCCGTGGAAGAGGAGACCGTCCCCGTGTCCCCAGGGGCTGTGCCCGCAGGTACGGGCCCGGAGGGACGGAGCTGATGCTGGGGGCCGTCTGAATTCGCTCCAATTAACGCTTCTAGGGGCGAGGAAGTGGACTCTCATGGCAGCTGGCAGTGGCTGCGTCAGTTTATTTTGACTGGTCTTAGTGGTTTTTGGGAACCGGGTGGAAATTTTCCTTTAACAGAAACTGAGGAAAAGAAAATAAGAAGGTTGAAAAGAAGAAAAGAAAACCTGGAGTTTTCTGCTTATTGCACCTCGTGCTCCCCGTGCCCCAAGCACAACCTGGGGTTCTCACTCTGCCGTGGTGCCCATGGCAGGGCTGGGTGTTGCGTGGGGCCAGCAGCACTGGGGGGCTCTGGGCAGGTCAGGAAGGGGGAAGGGTTCCTCGGCAGGACCTGGAGAAGCCCCTGGGGCAGGCGTGGGCTCCGGGGTGGGCAGTTTCTGCGCAGGGTGTGGGGAGCTCTGCTGCGGGCAGGAGCTGTGGGCAGCGGTGGCCGGTGGCTCTGGGAGCTTGGACTTCCTGGAGCTGCCAAAAAGCTTGTTTGTTGGTCTAATGACCAGAGCCAGAGCCAGGCAGCGGTGACTGTGATGACGCAGCCCATGGCAGGGAGAGGGCACCTGCGGGGGCTTGATTTGTGTTTTTTTCTCACTTTTTATCAAAGTGTTAGTGCTGTGTCAGCCTCAGGGCTCCTGCGAGCCCAGGTGACAGGCAGGCATGCGTCCCAGAGCCAGTTCAAGCCCTTTAGCCATTCTGGGGTCTGGGATGAAATAAGCTGGGCAGAACCCACTGGGAGTTGGGCTGGGAATGCCAGGGGAGGGGGATTGGGGGAGGGGGATTGCCAGGACCCCTCCATCCTCACAGCCCAGCTGCTAGCCCGGCACCGCACTGGGACAGGAACCTGCTTCACAGTTACTGAATACTGAAAACAGAGGGGTTTCTTTTTTTATTTCTTCCCTTTCGTGCATACTAAACCAAACATCCTCGCTGCCAAACTGACAGCCAAAACCCAGTCACCGATGAGAAAATACGTGGAAGAGTCGGATGTTGCATAACTGGAAAGGCAGGTGCCAAACCCCCGGGAACGGTGTCTCCGGGCTGCCCAGGAGGGAGGCAAAACTCTGGGGATGCTCTCAGCCCTGGCTCCCCCGGGCATGTCCTCACAGCCGGGCGGCGGGAGCACTTTGGCTGCCTTGGCCAGTGGCAAACCAGTTGAAGGTGCACCCAAAGGGCTGACTGAAGCTTATCCAGCCACAAAGCCACGGGAAAGGGCTGCTGGGGAGGTGGCCGGCTGGGCAGAGGAAGGCCATGGTGATGGGGAAAAGTGTGGGGCCAGGGGCTGCCGTGCCACGGCCAGGGGTGCACAAACACCCGGGGCACCCGGCAGCGTCCACACCTCTCTTGAAACTCAGTCCCCTCCGTGGCGGGGAGGGGTGACACTGCAGCCCCCTCCCGTGAGAAAGCAGAGATGCTCCCTCATGGGCTTGGCCGTGCCTCGTGTCACCAGCCCCTGCTCCCCACCACAGCTGCATTGCTCCTTCCAGGCTCCACCAGCAGCAAAGCAGGGGAGGACCTGCCTCTGCAAGTGCCACATGAGCAAGGAGTCTGGCTGTACACTCAGAGTAAAGCGAATTAAAACCTTCCTTAGCCTTTTAAATCCAGTGTTCCATCCTCGAGGAGTATGATCCGTCCCCTCGACAGCGAGCGGCTCTCTAAGCCCCTGCACTTCTGAATCAGCCACATTTGTCAGAGCCTTAGAAAACACAGCCCTAGGAACGGTTTGGCATTGGCAAAGGGACAAACGGGATGAATCCTCGGAGAGTTCTTTCACAGCTCAGCATTTGTGATTCACTGTTGAGATAAAATGTGCAATTACACACTGCTCTTTGAGGCGTTCAGCTGCAGTATGTCTGGGCAGCACAACTGGCTTAAGGCTCGTTCCTGCATTAGAAGTGGTTCAGTTCTAGTCTGTGAGGAAGTTAGTGCCCGTGTAGTTACGAATGACCCCTCCTCTGAGGGCAGAAAGGAGCAGTGGCTGCTCTGTCCCACCTGAGGCCAGTATCTCACTAATGCTGCCCTCCCAGCTGGATCCCAAAGCAGATTCACCACCTCCTGGTGCCCTGCAAGATGCTGAAGGGTCTGTGCAGAAGCCAAGGACTAACCTCTCCTTGACCCTGCTAGAGCCAGGATTTCACCCACGGCTAGTTCCTCCTACAGAACTCTCCCAAAAAGGGCAGAACAATGAAAAAAAAAGCACTACAGATGGTGAGTTGTTATCCTCAGCAATTCCCACAGCCGTTTTATTGCCTGGAGGGGGAAGAACGTGAACCCTGAGGGAAAAAATTGCCAAAGTATTTAACATTTCTACATCTTGCATGGAGCTAAAGGTTCCCAAAAACCTTTAAAAATAACTGCAGAGATGTTTATTCAAGGCCTAAGGCTAGTCTGAGTAAAGTTTGGGATGTGATTTTCTGGGGAAGGCAGCAGAGGGGAAGAAGCACCAGCCTGGGCTTGGAGTTCAGGGGCTGCAGTGGCCAGCCCAGGTGCTTCCCGTTGAAGCCACCTTTCTGGTGGGAAAGGCCTGGGAGCGACTCGGTGGCTGGTGCTGCTGAGCTCGGGGAGGGGGAGCTGAGGGGGTTGGATGCTCTTCTGAACCCTCCTGCCTGCACTCCCGAGTCCCTGCTTCCCGAGGCTGGGGAGAACCCGTGAGATGTGCTGTGGAGCTGGAGGTGCCCGTGGCACCTCTCACCAGGGCACAAGCCGTGGCAAATAGACACTTTTTGGTTGGTTTTTTTTTTCTTTCTTTTCTTTTCTAGAAATGGTTTAATAATACTTTAAAATAATCTTCCTCGAACAAAAAATAAAGTTCTTGGTGGTTGTTTCAACTGCCGAGTAAGAGAAGTGCGAGCCCCCCCGAAGGCAGCGGGGCTGGGGGTTGCCGGGGGCTACTTGCCCGTGCCCGGGACCTCCGGCTGCCCCCGGCGGGGCGCTGGGCTCGGCCTTTCTCGCTCCGCTCCGACCTTCCCTCGCAGCCTCCTCCGACAAAAAGAGCATTTTCCTGCTGCTGCGGCGCCCGAGCCCCTCGCCGAGCTCTCGCTGCCGAACCGGAGCGTTACACCGGGAAACGCGCATCTCGCCCCGCACCGGCCCGGGTGTTCCCCGCTCCGACAGACCCGGACGGAGGCTGCGGACCCCCGGGGGCCGGGGCCGGGCTTCGGAAGAGGTGAGCCCGCCCCCGGGGGCTCTCCCACCCTCCGCCTTTCGCACCCGCGCCGGGGTCTGCCCGACGCGGGGGGGGGTGGGCTTCGGGCGAGGGAAGGCTGGTCGCCAGCGGAGTTTTGCAGCCCCATGCGGTACCGGCGCCGCCAGCCCTCGCCCATCACCGTGGGACCGGCCGGCGGCCCCCGGTCTGCCGCTCCCTCTCGCTGCCGCCGCTCCCAGCGCAGCCGGCGGGCAGGGGCCGGCCCCGGAGCCCCGCACCGCCCCGGAGAGAAGGGGTCCTGCCCCGGAGCCCCGCACCGCTCCGGGGGAAAGGGGTCCTGCCCCGGAGCCCCGCACCGCTCCGGGGGAAAGGGGTCCGGCCCCGGAGCCCCGCACCGCCCCGCCGGGGCTGCTGCCGGTGGGCGGGCAGGGGGAGCAGGAGATGCCCCCGGAGGTGGGAGCGGGGCTGCCGGGCGGGTGGGTGCGCTGGCCGCTCCGCCCCGGCCGGGAAGGGCCAGGGGAGAAGATGCTGCAGCGGGTTCGGGTGTGGGAGCAGCATCTCCGGGGGGGGAGGGGGGTGGGACGGGGCCGCCGCTCTCTGCCGGCCCCTTCCCGCAACCCGCCTCCCGCGCCTCGGTTTTGTCTGGGGGCAGGAGCCTGCGGAAACGCCGGTGCCCTGGGAGGGGACAGGGAGGAGCCGCCGGGAGAGCCCGCCACCCCCGGGGCTGGGGCCGGGCCCGGGCCGTTCCTGGGAGGGAGGCAGGGACGGAGCAGCGCAGCCCCGGGAGGCGGGAGCCGCAGCGGGGACACGGCCGCCGCGAACGGGGACTCCTTCCCAGAGGATCTGTCCCCCCCCGCCGGCATCAGGCTCTATGTGGGACGGAGCCGGGCATGGAGAAGTTGTACTTGGCGGGGAGCAGCGTGTGGACGATCAACAGCTCGCTGGGGAACGGCAGCCTCCGCCTGGAGAACCAGACCTCCGGGAGGAACGGCACCGCCGACCCCCTGAAGAGGAACGAGGACATGGCCAAGGTGGAGGTGACGGTCCTCTGCCTCATCCTCTTCCTCGCCCTGACCGGCAACCTGTGCGTGCTGCTGGCCATCCACACCACCCGGCAGAAGCACTCCCGCATGTACTTCTTCATGAAGCACTTGAGCATCGCTGACCTGGTCGTGGCCATCTTCCAGGTGCTGCCCCAGCTCATCTGGGACATCACCTTCAGGTTTTACGGGCCGGATTTCCTCTGCCGGTTGATCAAGTACCTGCAGGTCGTGGGGATGTTTGCTTCCACCTACATGCTCTTGCTGATGTCCCTGGACCGGTGCTTGGCCATCTGTCAGCCACTGAGGTCTCTGCACAGGAGAGCGGACCGGGTCTCTGTCCTCCTCACCTGGCTGCTCTGCCTGCTGGTCAGCATCCCTCAGATCCACATATTCTCTCTGCGGGATGTGGGGAATGGAGTTTACGACTGTTGGGCAGATTTCATCCAGCCCTGGGGACCTAAAGCCTATGTCACCTGGATAACCCTTATGGTCTACATCATCCCCGTGTTGATGCTGAGCATCTGCTACGGCTTAATCAGCTTCAAAATCTGGCAGAACGTGAAGCTTAAGACAGCTCACGGGCCCAACGTGGCTCTGAGCTCCAGCTCCTGCAGCGGGACGGCGTTTGCCAGGGTCAGCAGCACCAGGCTCATCTCCAAAGCCAAGATCCGGACAGTCAAAATGACCTTCATCATAGTGTTGGCTTTCATAGTGTGCTGGACCCCCTTTTTCTTTGTGCAGATGTGGTCTGTGTGGGACACGAATGCTCCTCAGGAAGGTACGTCCTCCCCCTCCCAGAGCCCGACGTTTGCATGGACTGCTTCGCTTGGTGGCCTCAGGGACACCGACAGGGGACCCGGGGGCAGAAACTGCTCCGAGCTGGGTCTCGGGGGGCTGGGAGGGAGCCAGGGAAAAGTCCTGAACATGGAAAAGCACCCAACGGGCAGCAGCGGCCGTGGCCGAGCTTCCCTGGTGGGGGTGAGGGCTGGCTCAGCCCCCGGCCAGTTCAGGGCTGCTGCAACTCAGGGCTCGGGCTGTGCGGGTGGTGGCTCAGGAGGTCATTGTCCCCAGCTGCGGGAACTCAGCCCTCCTGGGGCTGCTCTGGGGTCCCTGTCGGCTCCATTGTCTGCCCCCGGCTGCTGGGATACACTGGGGGCTGTCAGCCCCGGAGCTGCCGCAGGAGGAAAACCGCACAGCGTTAGTGCCCGACTCCTTTTCTTTTGCTGTATCATTTTGTCCTCACTGGCTTCTCTGCTTTCCACGCTTCTCCCCTCTTTTCCCTCTCCTCCCCTTTCCATCCACCCCGGGACTCTGCTGCTGTTATTTTATCTCTGGAGCGCAGTTCCCGCAGAAAGCACTGATTTATGAGCCAAGGCTTTTCCTAAAGGACGCGGTGTCACTGATTTGCCATTTTTCATACTCGGTGCTGGCTGCTCCTGTCACCACTGAGGCTGCAGACAGAGGCAAATCCATCACCCTCCTCGGTCTCGAGGCTGTGCGTGTCGGTGCCGTCCCCGGGTGGAGGTGGCCGATGGTCCCTCTGCACCCACGGGGAGAACCTGCCGGGAAAGCTTCACGGAGAAGCTCTGCACCAGTCTGGGAGGTGGGAGAAAGGGTGAAAGGGTGCATCCAGGGACAAGTCCTCCTTGGACAGACTGAGCCAACTCAGCCCAAATGCTGAGTCTGGGGTGTCAAAGACCGATGAGGAGCTGTGCCCCCCCAGTCCCGGCTCCCCTGGCACCCTTGCAGCCCCTAGGGCTGTGCAGCAGAGGGGCCATCTCCCACCTACACCCCTTCCCTTCTTCAGCCCTGTCCCAGCTACTCATCGCTCTGTGGAAACCCCGCTGCCTCCTGCAGCCCCTGCCCCTCTCTTCTCCCAGGAACCGCAGCTGGCAGCCCCCCTGGCTCCAGCTCTCCTGCCTCTGCCTGTATTGCCTCTCTCTGCTCCGTTTATTTCAGGTGGAGAAGTGAAGCCCAGGTTTTTAAGCCCCCCGAGCTGCTGCAGGCTCCTGTCTCTTGGCTTTGCACCTGGTTCAGGCTGGTTGAAACTTGCAGCCTTTAGATGTGCCCCGGGATGAAGCCGTGTCTCTCCCTCCTGCTGTTTCTGACCTGCCCTCTGGATGGAGGGCTCCCTCCTGACCCTGGCCAAGCCAAGCCCCTGGCTCTGCTGGCTCCAGGGGCGCGGGGGCACGGCCGGGTGTTGGCAGAGCTGTGCCCACTGCCCCGGGGAACTCTCCCTTCCTCACCCCGACCCCGCGGTGCTGTTCCTTTTCAGCTTTGCTTGGGTGCACAAGGGGAGCTCCAGCCGAGCCGTGCTGTAACGAGCTCCCCTTTTCCTTCACCTTTCTCTCACTCGGGGCCCTGCAGTAGAGGGTAGGAGTTTCACTGGGGGCTTTCAGGGGAGGAAAAGCCTTGGGCAGGTTATTGTGAGTAGTGAATGCCAGGAGACCCCAGCCCTTCCTCCCAGGCCCACCCCCCTCCTCCCTGCCTGCCCAGGGAGGGGTGGAGGGGTCTGACTTCCCTGCGGAAGAAACGGGCTTTGCCTGCTGTGTTCCTGACAGGGATGCCCAGCATCCCGGATCTCTTCTCCTTTGCTCTGAGGCTTGGGGTGCCTTGGCCGGGCAGCACCGCGTGCCCCTCGGCAGGAAGGGAACGTGCCCCTCGGCAGGAAGGGAATTTGGCCGTTTCTCACTTTGGAGTCTGCACGGGTGTAACTCCGAGGAGGAAGGGAGGCAGGTGGGCAGGGTGCTCGCTCTGCAGCCTGGGAACCCGTCGTGGCTGCAGCACCCAGAGGCTGCACCCCGGGAGGTGACCAGCAGATCACAAAGGCTGCGTGATGGGGGGTCGCTTACTTAAGAAAATATTTAGTTTTCTCTGTGTAGGATGACATAAAGAGTCTCCTTGTCAAGGAAAGGCTGCTTGTACCTGCCTGAGTCCTAATGAATCCTGAGCAGGCGCCCTGCAGGTCCCTGCCCGGATCTGCATCCCGGGGCGGGGGGAGATGCGGGTCTGGGGTGGTTGCAGAGGGATATGGGGGGCTTCATCTACCGTGGGTACAGCTCCCATGCTGCTGCTGCCCGGCCCGACGTGCTACGGGCTGTGCTTGCACCTTCGCAGGAGGCAACGTCTGCTGCAGTTTGGTGTGTCGGGGGTAAAAGATCAGGCTGTAACGGAAACAGCCTGAAGAACCCCCTCCTTTCCCAGTCAGCACAGGGATCTTCAGATGGGTTGCACTGGGCTGTTACTGATCCACCTCAGTACCTTTCTGCACGGGGCTTCCTCACTTCAAAAAACAATTTAAATAAAATAAGGCAAGTGAAGGGCAGAAGCCAGACCCTTGCCTTGAGCAGTGCCAGGCAGCGACGGGATGGGGCTGGGGTCCCACACTGCCACTGCCTGCCCCCCTCTGACCCCAGCCACGCTCTCGCCCTGCCCTGCATCCCTGCTCCACAGGACATTGGGGCCAGGCAGCCCCTTCCGTGTCCCTTCCCCGGGTGCCCTGGGGCAGATGGCAGTGCCCAAAGGTGTGTGCTGAACACTGTGAGCCTGGTGAGGGGCTGTGGGTGTCCGTGTGGTGTCTGGATATCAGATGTCCCTGCAGTGGGGGGTCCCCGGCCAGGCAGCACTGATCCCCCGCCTTGGCTGGCCATGCAAACCTAACCCCCCTGGGAAGTGTGGGATGGAGCTACAGGTTATGATTCAGGTGTCGCTGCAGCTCTGGGGATCCTCCACAGAACATTAGTTTAAGTGAGGTTTCTGCTCCACGCACCTTATGGATAATTTACGCTACATGTGGCATTTTGAGCTTTGAGTTAAAGTTGGCTTAAAGCGTGTGTGAAGATAATAGTGAGGCTGTCAAGCAGCGCAACTCTGGTATATTGGTCTCTTAATCTTGGGAGCAGATGCCCTGAACCGTGGGCTGTGAGTGATGGCATCTTCCTGCCGGTGGGAATTAAGGAACACTCCTCCTTTCGTTCCCCTGCCCAGCAGCGCTGGCAGCGGGTCTGGCAGCCCTTCCCCGGGCACAGCCTCCTCCTGCCTCTGCCCGTCCCTCCCGAGAGCACACCGTCCCTGTCCCGGGGTCTCCAGAGCCTGGGGAGAGGGCAGGTCCGTGGGGAGCAGAGTTTTTCCCTGTGCAGCACCTCCCGGGGATCTCCAGCATCCCTGCTGAGGAGGGGAGAGATCCGCGCTTAAAGCCTGCCCTGCAGTGAGCTCCTTGAAATTCAATTTGTCTCCCTCGGAGGGAGAGGAGCTGAGTCAGCCATGCCTGGATTTTTTTAAGTGGATAGAAACGCTATGATGAATTTCAGGTCTTGTGTCCAGGATTCGTAAGCTATTCCCCATGGATTCCTTTTAGCATATGCTTGAAATTAAAAGCGTTTGGACCAGACATCACTGGAGCAGGAATTATGCATGAGTTGGTTAAAAGTGAATTTCAAAACTGGTATTCAGTATTCACACTTTTTCTAGTTTAAGAACTGTGAGTGGATTTTTTTTTCAGAGGCAGAGAGGGACCAGAAGCAGCCAAACCCAAGCACACATCCTTGCTGCTGGCACGTCCCCGGGGCTGGGCTGACACCGCAGGGAGAGGACAAAGGCTCTGTCCCTGCCCACAGCCGCTTCTGGAGGTGCCCCCCCTGCCCCTGAGGCTGCCATGGTGGGGGCGAGTCCCCCTGTCCCCTCCTCACCAGACAGTCGGGTACTCTGTGCTCGGGGACTTGGCGTCCTGGCACCTCCTGCCACCCTCACCTCCTGTCCCCCTCGTCTCACTTGCAGCCACTGCCAGGCTCTGGGTTCATTACTGGGATGGGAATGGCCAGCCTTCCCCCTGGCAGAGCCTCCTGTGTGAGAATTCATCCAGAGGGGGAAAGTGCCACCGCTCCCGAGGCTGTGAGAGCACTGGGCAAAGAGGCAGGGATGGGGACGGGCTGGTGGGCACTGTCCTGTTGGACCTGTGTTGGTGGCAGGGACAGCCCAGGAGCAGGGATCCCCCAGGGAAGCATGCCATCCCCCTGGTCTGAGCCGATGGGAGCTGCTGGTCAGTCCCAGGTTGGCCACAGGTGTTCCTGGTCCTGCTCTTTGCCATGGAAACTCCCGAGGCCACGCTCCCTCCTCCCGCTTTGGGCACGGAATCGCTGGGATGATGCTGGGATGATGCTCTGCCTCTCGGTGAGGCATTTCTAGGGTAACGCCGAGCAGCCGAGCGGGGGAAATACAGCTCTTGTGGGGGGAGAAAGCCCCCAAAACTAAATTGCTTAAACCCAGACTTGCTTCCCCCCTCTTTATTTGCCAGCTCTTCTTTCCTGGTGTACCGATCGTGATGCTCCTGCAGGCAGGGCAGTGCAGACCTCGGGGCTCTCAGCAGAGCCCGCTGCGGCGTCTGCCCGGCCCCTGGGGTAGTGTTCCCCCCCGTGCCCTGACGCTGCCCCGCTCTCTGCCTTGCAGCCTCCCCCTTCATCATCGCCATGCTCCTGGCCAGCCTCAACAGCTGCTGCAACCCCTGGATCTACATGCTCTACACCGGGCACCTCTTCCACGACCTGATGCGGCGCTTCCTCTGCTGCTCCACGCGGTACCTGAAGTCGCGGCCGGCGTGTGACCTGAGTGTCAGCAAGAAGAGCAACTCCTCCTCCTTCGTCCTCAGCTGCAAGAGCACGAGCCAGAGGAGCTTCACGCATCCCTCCATGACGTGAGGGCATCACCGGCCAGGACCTCACTCTGCCACCCTGCTGCCCCCCGCGCCTCCCAGTGAGAAGCTGGGGTTTGGACAAGCAAAGGGGGGTTCTCTATAAATAGGTGTATATATGTCTGTGTGCCTGTGAGCATGTCCAGCAGTCATTATCTAATGAGGTGGGAGAGGGGGAGGACTTCTGTTGTCCAAGTTTCAGCACTGCCTGGGACGGGGTGCCAGGAACCTGCTTCTGAGCCCCCAAACCGCTGTCATCGGTAGCTTTTAGGTGCCACCAGGAGGGAGAGGTCTTGCCCCCAACGATCCCATGCTGCTGGGGGGGATGTATTACCTCCCCGTCGGACCAAGGGGCTGCAGCACAGGGTGAGAGGTGCTGGTTTGAAGTGCTGTGGGGCAGAGGCAGCCCCATCCCTGAACCCCCCTCATGCCAGCCCTGCTGCCCCCCAGCCCGGTGGCACTGCCAGCACAGAGCAGGGCAGTCCTGCCCCCGAAGACTGGGGGGGGGGGGCAGAGGGGACAGAGCTGGGGACAGACCTTCTGGGGGACAACATGGCACCCAGTGTCCCTACCCCTCTCCAGCTGTGAGGAGGGGTCAGCGGGGGCCAGGGGAGTGGGCACCACCTCAGGGTCAGGGCATCTGTGCAATGACACCTTTGTTGAGTGTGCTCAAAAGCTTCCCGGAAGGTGGGCGTTCGGGGTGCTGGCTGGGCTCCATGGGGTTCAATGGAGACCCCCCCGGGTCCCCCAAGGCCAAGCTTTTGCTTTGAGTTTACATGCAGATCACATTTAGTCTCTTACACCAATGCAATTCTCTTGCTTTGTAACGCACAAGGTCATGCTTATGGCATGGGATTTTTATTGGTAAGAAATACCTGCAAATGAAGTTTTCAGGCTGTGTTGAGGGGAGGCGGGAGGGGAGGTGCAGCAGGGGCACTGGGCTAAGGAGAAGGAGGAAACTGATGGGAACCAAGGCTTTAAACACAAACTGTACCCAGTGGAATGATGCTTTTGTTCATAGAGCACTGCGCCAGGCACTTGAGACCCGCACACCGCTTTGTTTCGTGGCATGATTCTCGCTGTGACACGGCCCTTGGCGGGGGGCAAAGGGGGGCTGGAGGGGGCCCTTCCCTGCACGAGGGGCAGCAGGAGCCGGGGACCACAGAGGATGCTCCCACCTTCACCCACTGCCGCCGGGGGGATGCGCAGAGGCAAGGCCTGCATGCATCAAGGGGTAACGTGATTTGGCCTTTTGTGTTGGGAATGAATATGAAAAATGCATTTAAAAGTGTACATTATTTTTTCACTGTCATCAACAGGTACATTTTCACCTTTTATGTCCTGGCATTCCTTTGATTTTTTTTTCCTAGTAGCTCCAGGTGAGCTACTCACTAAGTACGACCCGGCAGGGTCAGTGTCAGCATGTTTCCCTGGACTGCTTTGAATCCACAGGAGAGCACAGAGCATTTTCCTCCCACGCTCATCATCCTTCTCCTTGAGAGTAATTAGCTCCTGCACAGAACAAGGTGGGGGGGGGGTGGGTGTGTGAAAAATGAATTTCATGAGGAACCCGGGGGCCTGGCACATCTTTCATCTGCCGGGAAGGAGACCCAGGGTGGTGATGGATTTCACCGGGACCGATGCACGGAGCGAGGGGGAAGCTTTGGGAGAGGCAGGCCATTGCCTTGCGAGCCTGGGTGCAATTTCTGGCTGCAGTTACGGGGTTGGGCAGGCAGGGCCATGCTCCCCCCCAGGCCGAGCTCCTGTGCCGACCCCGGCCACGGCAAAGCAGGGACGGGGAGAGGAGCCCCGGGTTTGTTGCGGTGGAAGGATATTGAAAAGGATGCTGAAGGTGCAGCCAAAGGCTCAAAAGCAAAGTGCTGATGACTGAGCAGCGCGTGCTCTGTATGCAAGGAACCCACTGCCTGGGGAGATCAGGATTTTGGAGGTTTTTTGGGTTCAGGCTGTGAATCACTAGAACAAAAAGCCATTAAAAAGAATATAACCCCAGTATTGTTTTTAATTACTTTTAATCCCACAAAAAGCTTTAAAAAATGCTCATGATAAAATGTTTTTTGATACTTTTTTCCCCTACAAATATCTAAATATTAACTAAATATATTTTTTTTTTTTAATCACTCCATCCATCTCAAGGCCCAGTGTTTAGAGCATGGGTGCTGTATTGTTATGGAACAGTGAGAGACCACAAGCCACTGGAAGAGCACAAATAGAAAATCTGACTCTCTCTTGCCCTTGGCATGGCACTACAAGATACTTTGGCTCCAAGTCTTTGTTGGAAGCCAAGGGAAAAAAGCACATGAATACAATTGAGAATAACCTCTGAACGAGACCTCCTGGGCCCTGATTCAGCAAAGCACTTAAGGCCAGAGCCAGAAAAGCGTTTAAGAGCCTCAAAGTTAAAGTATGGCTTCATGAAAGATGGACTAAACAAATTAATTGACAACACAGGGGAGGAAATAGCTCCAAATTGGATTTTTTTCCCTCATCCCTGTGTTTTCCGTGGAGCGGCTGGGAGCAGGCAGGGGGCTCCCTCCTCGGCTCCCCCAGCATGTCTGGGGGAGCTCTGCTCTGGGATGCTGGGGGGACCGGTGGGAAGGAAGGACACAAGGCAGCCCCTTGGATGAGGGTGTTCTCCTGTGGGGCAGAGCCCGGGGGGGTCAGCGTGGTCCTGCCCCCTGTGCTGGGAAGGGCAGGGAACAGAGGGACAGCCCTTGCTGGGGAAGAAGAACATGTTGCTGAAGGCAAGGGCTTGCCCAGCATCGCAGAGGCCAGCACGGGCCCTCTCCAGCCCCTACCATTCCGTGATTCCATCGTAAATATTCTCCCTGAGCAAGAGCCAAAGCTGCTCGTTTCTCAGGTGAAGTTTCCAAAAGCCATTTGTTCTCACTGTTCCCCATGGTCCTGCCCAGCTGCCCCTCCTGAAGTGCAGGATGCCCCCCACCCCTCCCATGCTGCCCCCGGAGTCCTGGCCATAAAGAGTGATGGTGCCCCACAATTAATTAGGGAGTGTCACCCTGCCACAATGGCTGGTGGCCCAGGCCCAGCGCAGGCTCCCAGGAGGCAGACACAACACTTCGTGCAGTGATTGATCTGGGTTTCAAAGCTTGGCTGAAATACAAACACACGGGAAAAAAGAAACGTTTGCTTTCACTATCCTATCCATAAAACTTTTGTGCAGCATGATTTGATGCAGAAGCTTCCACAACAACAATTATTTGCAGCAAGCAATAATAACTGGTATGCCGTGGTGGTGCTAATCAGAAGGGCTGGAGGAGCAGGTGGGGTTTGGTCTGTTGTCCAGCAGCATCTCAGCTGTCGCTCTGGCGCTGCAGGGGATGGCCCAGGGCTGTGGTCCAGGCGATGCTGCGGTCCCTCCCGCAGGAGCAGGGGGTGATGCTGGGGGGCAAAGGGCTCTCCCTGGGCTGCTCGCTGAGCCTCAGTGGGCTCCTCTTCTCCTAAAGCTGCTGGCTTTGGGATGGAGAAAGGAGCAGCCCAGCGTGCCTCCATCTGCAGGGAGCTTCCCCGGCAGACAGCTCTGCCATGGGGTCCCACCGTGCTGCAGGTCCCCAGGCAGGGGTGTCCCTGTGCCCCAGGGCTGGTTGGGGTGGCTGTAGGGACCTAGAACTCCTTCCGGAGAGCAACTCGGACGTTGCTGCAGATCTTGGAGAGAGCCTCAAAGAAGGGGTCGCAGAAGGTGTGGATGCAGAGGGAGTAGATGCGGCTGACACACTGGATCTCTATCAGGTAGCTCTTGATGCAGGGCACCACTGCCCAGATGTGGCAGAAGGAGATGAGGGCAAAGAGAAACCCCCAGACGACTGCCAGGGGGATGCCCAGGATGGCAGAGAGCAGCCGGTAGCACCAGTACTTGCTGACAGTGAAGGTGGTGTAGCTGGTTTTCCAGACACCGTCAAAGCTGTATGTTCCCACGGGCTCAGCTATCACATCCTCAAAATCCACCTGGGGGGGAGAAGAAGGGAGTAAGGGAGGTGTTGGGGAAGGTGGTGGTGGGGGGGCAGGGAGAGGGTAGCAATGGCTCCAGTGCCAGGATGAAGATCCACTGCAGTGTCAGGGGGCTGGGGAGAGCAAGGGCTGTGCTGGGGGTTGGGACAGACCCCTGGCACCCCCCCAGAGTGAGGACAAGCCCTGCTGCAGCAGCAGAGACCCTGCTCCCTGCGGGGTCCAAGCGGGAGGTGCTGTGGGGCTCCTGGCACTGCCTGACCCATGGCACTAGCCCCTGGGCTCAGCCACCCTGGGCCACATGCCCCGTCCCCAAGCCCCCAGCCATGTGTGTGCAGAGCCACGGGAAGCGGCGCTGGAACAGAGCCTGTTCCTACCCTTCGTTAGCATTTGGGAACACAGACTGCTGGCTTAGCCAGAAGGTGATTTGTGCTAATAAAAATCCAGCAGCCCCTCTTGATTGACAATTTATTTATTTCTACCTGCAGAGGCGAGGTGCTCAGCTCTGTCTGCCTGTCTGTTTGTCTGCCTCCTGTCTGGAGAGGGAGAGATGGGCTCGGCTGTGCCCTTACGGGTTCTGGGGGTCCCTCTGAGTGACAAAAACAGTCTCAAAAGCCTCTGAATCACGCATGGAGATACCACGGTGGCGTAACTTGTTTTTGGGGAGCACACGTGCCAAGCTGTTTGCCTTGAAACATAGCACGGCCTTTCCTGGGGAAGTGTCTGTTCGTACAGGGATGTGAATTTGCAATATCCATTCTGCATCCTCTTTAATTTCCTGGAGTGGGCAGGAGGCACCAGGAGAAATACTGACATGGATTAGGGATCCACGGGGACCCGACAGCAGCCCTCTGCCCAGCTGCCTAATGGGCTAATCAGGGGATTGATTAGTGGAGGGAGGGGCAGGGTATAAGAGGAGGGTCTCTAGGTCACTGCTTCTTTTGCTGATGGTGGGTCTGGAGGAGGTGGTGGCAGAGCTGAATCCTGGGCTGAGGCGAAGCTCCGGGGCCTGGCAGACACAGGTAAGGATGCTCGTCCCTGGAGGTGCCCGGGAGGAGGCTGTTCAGTCTCTGCAAAAAGCCCCGTGGCTGGTGCTGCTGCTGTAACGTGGGCTCCGGTTCCAGCTGTTGCACCCTAGGGCTCAGGGTGGGTTTCTCTATGGTTGTGTGAACCCTACAGCCTGTGACACCCCCATGTCCCTGCTCCCCTCTGCTGGACCCCTCTCCTTGCCCTGCTGTAGGAGCTTTTCGTGCTTTCGTGCCCGGGGTGGTTTTGAGGGTGGTGCTGCCCATGGGAGAGGGGGAGGCTTCTGTTTTCCCTTTGGGACGCTGGTGCGGGGCCTGGTGAGAGGCAGTGGGGTGCATTGTGACCCACACCCCGGGGCTGGCTCTGCCCTGCTCTCTCCCCAGCCTTATCGGCTGGGCTATTTTTAAGGCAGGAGGAACGCATTGCAGGAAGGCAAATGCTCTGAGCACTTCCCAGGCTGACGAAGCAGCAGTGTGTCTGGGTGAGCCTGAAAATCCTCTTCCAGGATTATGGGGATCCCCAAGTGGGGAAAAGGCAGGGCTGGGCAAGCACAAAGGGTCAGGGGTGGCCTGGAAGGCGCTGGTGATGCCCCCAAGGTGGGGAGCAGGCAGGTGTCCCCTGGAGTGGGCACTGAAGGCTGTCCAGGTCCCTGGTAGTGTTGGCTGATGGCAGGGGGGTGTCCCTTCTGGCCTGACATCCTCTTTCATCTCTCAGTACAGAGTTCACAAAACCCTTCCATCTGCTCCTGTCCTCCTTTGGGCCAGAATGATCTCTGCCATAACACCAACAGAGGTCGGAGCAGCCGGGCCCCAGCGTTTGGGAAAGGTTCCCTGTTCTATGAGACAGAGAGATCCTTTGGGTCAAAAATAGATGGAGTTGGCTCCTGCTGCCATGTGTGAGAAACAGCCTTCTTCCAAACAGGACAGCACGTATCCAAATACTCTGATTGTCGGGTCTGGAAGATGGAGAGTCTTTTCTGAGGTTCCATTTCAATCAGTGACATGGGCTGACCCGGTTTTATTTTTGGCTCCCCACTCACTGGTACAAAGTAGGGTGTCTCCACAGGTTCTCAAGGCAAGAGCCCGTGGAGTCGGGGAGCGCACTCAAGGAATGGGAAATACTGTGTTAGTTGGAGCCACCCTGGCAGCCGGGCTGTGGCTTGTGGCAGGTTATGTCCCTGCAGCCCAAGGTGACGCCACCTCTGGAGACACATAGACCAGGGTCTGAGTCACCCTGGGTCCAGAACGACAGTGACAATGTACCCGTTGCATTAGGGAGACAGCGATGCTCCCACCACACAGAGAAAACCCTACCTTCACCACGTCCTCGTTGATGTGCTTGGGGTCTCTGTTCACCAGGTCGATCTCCTTGGTGTGCAGGTCCTTGATGATGATCCTCTCCTCCAGCGGGGTCTGCTCCTCCGCCATGGCAGCTTGGCTGCGGAGGGTCAGCGGGGCTGGGGAGAGGGGCTGTGCTGGGGGAGGACCCAGGGGAGGGCAGGGTATGGAGGTGCCCCCCCCTTTCCCCCCCCGCCCGCAGCAGCTGCCCTGCACCCCTGGCACCGCTCCAGGCTAAAATTAATGTCGCGCCTCCCGCCGCTGCCCCACAGCCCTTAAAGGGGCTCTGCTGGGGACAGACCCCCACCGTGTCACCTCTGGGGTTGGGGGGCTCATGGGGGGGATGGGGGGGGGGGAGAGGCCGATGGCCCTCAAGCTGGGGAGAGGGTGGCACAGGGGGTGGGGGTGCAGCCCCCCAGCCCTGCGGGGGGGATTTTCTCTGCACGGGTAGAAACAGCGTGGGAGAAACGATGCCCAAATTGGGGCAAAAGTCCTCAAAAGCCTGAGAGAAATAGCTGTTTACGAGGGAAACGGTTGTTTACAAGTGAGTCCATGAAGTGGCTCAGGGGAGAAGGGAATCGCATCTATAAATATCGCCCAGATAAGCCGCGTTGCCCTGGGATGGCCAGCGGGGCCCGGGGTCCCTCCAGGAGCCCAGGAGTGTCAGGGGTGGGCTCCTTCCATTCCAGCTCTTCCACAGAGGGGAACCTGGGGGAGTCTGACAGGGCGACCCACAGATGGATAATGGCCAGTGTGTCTCCTCCAGGAGTGCTGGGCACGGTGACATTTAGCAGGTTAATGAAGATTTATTTAATTTGTGCTGTATTTTGATAATCCTCATTAATCTCTTCACTGCTTTCTTGGTTTTCAGCAGCAGGGGCTGGTGTGGGGAGTGAAAACTTCTCCAAAGGTTTGGGCAGCAGCTTTAAGGGCAGAGCAGCTCCATCACGGCTGGATTCCTTGGTGACAAAGTTGTGTAGCATCGCTGCTGTGATGGCTGAGCGCTTCAGGATAGATTGTAGAGGGTGTGTTTTTTTGGTGTTTTTGGTTTTTTTTTTCAAAATAAGCTGTTTTCCCCCTCGTTCTGAGCTGAAGGAGCAGGTATCTGGTGTGAGCGGGGGCGGTGTGCGTGAGTCCCCACTGTCTGACACACCAGCAGTGCTCGCTTGGCTGGGGACCAGTGCCCGATTTAGGAGTGGCAGCTGCTGGCCCCTGCCTGTCGGAGGAGTGCCACACGGGGGGCTTGCTCTGCTGCCTTTTCATCCATCTGTCCCTCACGGAAGGCTTTGGTGGGGAAGGGGGGGCTTTGGTGATGTGCCATCCCTGCAGTCCGGCTGCCCCGAGCCCTGGGGCCGTGTGGGGGTACGGCAGGGTGGCCATGGGGTGCAGCTGCTGCTTTGCAGAGCCCTCCCCACCTCTCCTACAGGATTTCTGATGCCGTGAGTCACTTGCTGTCTTTGGGCTGGGCTGGGCCGTGCTCCTGCACCCCTCCAGGCATGTGGCTTCGGTGTCCAAGGCGTGGGAGTAGGAAAATGTGAACCCTCCGAGCGGCTGATGTGCAGCTCGTACGTGTCTCAAGTAGCCAGGAGAGAGAGAGGAGGAATATTCTGTTGCACTGTAGATGCTATAAATAAATCCATTTGTGAGTATTTTAGCACTGTGAATGGGACGCCATGTGAAAGCTCTGGTGTGCAGAGGCTACGGTGGACTAGCAGTAATATTGGTTTGTTAGTAACTAATGGCAACCAGGAGTTTAATTGCTAAGTATAGATGATAAAACAATAGCGGTTTTAGCAAATACTCCCCTGGGGATAGATACAGACAGAATCATAGAATTGTCTGGGTTGGAAGGGACCTTTAAGATCATCAAGTCCAACCATCAACCTACCTCTGATAAAACCATCACTAACCCACATCTCTAAGCACTGTGTCAGTGCTTCTGAATCCCTCCAGGGATGGTGCCTCAACCGCTTCCCTGGGCAGCCCATTCCAAGGCTTGATAACTCAAGTATGAGAGATGCATTGAAAGGATTTGCTGGCCATGGCTTTTCTTGTGGAGACCCTCTCCCAGCCTGGCTGTGGAGAGACTCAGCCTTTAACTTCTTGGCAGTGGCTGGTACCAAGTCACGCTCCAGCTGCCCAGCAATAAAGTCATTGTGCCTTTCAATAAAAAGTCCATCTTTCATATAGCAAGTGCATTCCCCCTTCCAGAGCAGGGTCTTTGTGGGGGTTTTCTGGCACCAGGCTCTGGGCAAGTCCTGAGCTTCAGTTGGTCCCCGAGTGCAGCCCACCCCGGCCAGTCCTGGCCTGTCTGTCTGTCCAGCTCTGAGGGTGCAGGAAGGGGGTTCAGGCCCCTGGAAAATGCTGTGCAGATGGAGTGTTCCTGCAGACACACAGCACGCTCATGCACCCAGCTCCCCACCCCGGTGCAGGAATCTGGGCTGTGCCTGTTACCAGAGGATGGCTCCTACCCTGTAAATATGATATTGCTGGTGAGAAGCCTCTTTTGTCCAGCTTTTTGCTGCTGACAGGCTTTTTTTCCTACTCTATGAGCAGCTCCTCTCAAAGCTTCGTGCTGCAGCACTGACAGAGGAGGATGCTGCTGGCTCTGCATTTCTGTCTGGAGCTTACCAGAGAAGCAGGGCTTGGTCCTCCTCATCCCCAAACCTTCCCAAGCTGTCAGGCATTGCTTGGGATGTGGAGAATCCACCACTTCTGTTTAGCTTGGGGTATTTTTTCCACCCTCCCCATGTGTCAGGTCTCTGAAGGTTCTTTTTCTCCCAGGGAAGTGGGAAGAGCTACAGCCAGAGCAGAGAGATGCAGCAGGAGCAGGGCAGGCTCGGCAGCCTGCTCAGTGCTGCTCAGGTCACTTCTCTGCTGGACAAACTTTCTCCAAACCCATGGTGTACTTGCTTTGCCCCTGAGTTGGGGGACTGCTCCTTTTGCTCCTCCTCTGCCTGTCCTGGGCGTCAGAGCTGGGGGTCCCTATGGGAGTTGAAGCCCAGCTGCATTGAAATTAAAATCTTTCATTTTGAGAACATCTGTTAGGAAACCTGATGACAACATTCTGCAGAACCCAACAGTTACCATTTTCCCCCCTGACCAGCCCTAAACAGAGTTTTGAGGAGAGTATTTTTTTCTATAAACAGATTATTTAAAAACTTGGGCTGGCTGTGGGCTGGAACGACGGGTGTTATGAATTGAGAAGACTTCTAGAGGTCAGATGAATAACCTGCTGCTTGGTCCCAGCAAGTAAAATCTATTTTTCTTGAGCAGAGAAGAATAAAGCAGAAATAAAGCGCTCAGAAATCAAAGCTCCTATGAAAATAAATAGACCAGAATTGCAGTGAAGGAATAGTAAAGAAGGAGAAGAAATTGGGAGCTTTTGGTATGACATCCTCTGAGAGCGTGCGGTGTGCTGTGGGAGGGAGGAGAGCCAGGTACAAAGTGATGCTGGTAAATTGAGTCTTAGGTTAAAGCAGGAGGAATGACTCAGTACATGAGTCCTGACCTTGGGAGATTTTAATCCTTCGGCTCAGTTTAGTGTGTATAACAAGGAAAGCAAATGACTGAGTGTTTCAAGCGAGTGGAAGGTGCTGCCAGATGGGAGTGAGGGATCAGCTCTGCCATCAGTGCTTGGAGCAGGGCTCTCCTTTCATCTTTGTTAAAAAAAAAGGCAAAACAAAACTACCTTTCATATCTCCTTCCCATGAGCATCTTCTCAGCTCTACTGACTTTGCAGGTTAAAGCTCAGTTCTACTGATCTGTTCCCCAGTGCTACTTCTCCCTGAAAACAGGGTCCTGTGGGGGTGGTGGTGGTGTGTGACCCTGCCTCTGGTTCCTGGAGCCCCTTACCCTGGGATGCTGCAGGTTGGGAGCTGAGGCTGGGTCTCTGGTGGCTGCAGAAGGTTTGTGCAGGCTCAGGAATGCTGGGGCTGAGTTTCTCTTATTTTGGGTACAAATCTGCAAACCTGGCCAACGGATCTGCAAATGCCTGACCATCTCCTCATCTTCCTTTGCTGACCTGAAAGAGCATCAAGATGGATGTGGGCAATGACTTTGTGCCGTGCGAGGTTTGCGCTGGGCAGCACTGAGAGCTTCATGTAGAGAAATCCTTTATTGTTAATGTAAATGAGCTGGATCAAAATGTGTAAGAGGAACAAAAGCCCCAGGTAAGAACAGTGTTTAATGCACACTTTTGCTGATCAACTTGAGAATGTTTGTGGGGATAATGAGTACTTCCAAGGGAATGGGATGGGTCTTCTCCATCTGTCTCGAATTCCCTCTCTCTGCTCCCGGTTTCTTCCCTCTCACAGGTTTCTCAAACCAGAGCTCTCCCTTTTCCTGCCTGGATCTCCTCCTTGTTAGTGTGAAAGAGGAATCCAATCTTGCTGGAGCTATTAGTGTCAGAGCCTTTGGATGAAAAGGCCCAGGAGACCAGTGCCTGCCTGCGAGTGGCACGGGGCCTCTTGTGTCGAGGCAGGTCCTTGCTCTTCACTCCTCAAGTGCTAACGAGTACAGACGATGCAGAGGGTAGGGATGCAATGGCATTACCATTGAGGAGGCAGCTGAAATAGGTGGCTGGCAAATAAAAGTTTTAGTAGAAGCTCTGTCATGTTTAATATCAATAACAATTAAATTTCACTGAAGAAGTACAGGAAAACATCCATTTATCATTCAAGTCGTGGTCTTAGTTTGTTTCAATTCAAAGTGTTTTGCCCTTTAAAAGAGAAAGAAAGTCTATGAATATCAAATTCATGGCCCTGTGGACACACAGCCACCTAATCTTTTTGCATTCTGGTCTGGGGTAGGAGCCGAGAGCTCCCTCCCGGCTGGATGCCCTGGGCTGGGGGTGCTCGGCCGGGCCAGAGAGCGAGTGCTCGGGGCAGGCAGGGGCTGCTGGTGGGTGGGAGAGGGCGAGTTCAGGGGCACACGGAGCAGAAGCTGGTCTGTCCTGGTAGAAATCCTCCATTTGCAGTGGAGCCCCTCAAGGCACAGTAGGGGGAGAGACCTCTGCTGTGACACAAATGTGTAAAGCTGCATTTCATCCTGTGGTCTACAATCAACAACTCTTCCTTTTGTCTTTAATTTGAGTTAGGAGCTGCTTTGTGCTCATACCTGGGATATTTTTGCTCATCATTAAGCCTTGGAATGGGCTGCCCAGGGCAGTGGTTGAGGCACCATCCCTGGAGGGATTTAAGAGATGGGTTGACATAGAGATGTGGGTTATCAGAGTTAGGTTGATGGTTGGACTCAATCTTAAAGGTCCCTTTCAACCCAGACAATTCTATGGTCATCTCTGGTCCCAGAGATGGGTGCTGGAGGGAGACCTGAGGGGTGCTGTCATATTAAGACACCCCAGGTACTGAAGAGTTTCTGCTTTTCATGTTGTGCTTAATGATACCAGAGCACTGGGTATCACACAGCACATTTGCATTTCTTGTTACACAGCTCATCAGGTGCTAATTGAGCCTGTAAGTAACTGCAAGCTCTTTCTTGATCCCCTCTCAATCACGTTCCCGTGGCTGTGGGCAATGCCATCCTCAAAATGTTGAACAAATGAGTGGGTTCTCTATCAAACTGCGGGGAGAAAATTAGGTGCTGGAGTAGCTGGGATGTCCCAGGGGAGCAGCCACCCTCCTGCCCAGACTTGGAACTTGTGGGCCACCAACAGCCCTGGGCCAGGGGATGCTGTGTGGGGTGCCCAAAATGCTGCTGTGGGCATACCCAAAGCTCGAGTGCTGCCTGGTTGCACCCTGCCAATCTCAGGGAAGTGGATGGTGGCCCAGTAGTGTCACCAAGGGCTGGGGGTCTCCAGCAGAGGGGTCTTGCCAGCCTCCACTGAGCCAGTGGATGGTGCCAACGTGCTCTGAGAAAAACCCATGTCAAGTAACTGATGGAATGTCATCCCTCCTCTGCTGAAGGCACAGGAGGATGGGTTTGAAGTGACCCCTTTCAGCTTGTGTTTATATCTCCTCTTAATCTTGTCTCTTTTCTCTCACACCAGCACTCTAAATTCCTTTGGATTTTCATTTTAAAATAGCCTCGCTTGGCTTTTCCTTATCAAGCGAGAGTCTTTTCTTGATTTATTGTTTGTGACATAACCAGTTGGATAGTCTGATAATCAGATTTTAACTAGTTGGTGAGCTGCTGAACAGATCTAGGGTTGAATCTTGCTTTTGGCTATTGTTTATCCTGCTGTTATTAATTTTGTTTTCTTTTCCCCTGTAATCAAACCCCATGCAACAGGAGCGTAATGTTTTCCCTGTCAGCAAAGAGAAAGGCTGCTCCAGGCTGTGGGATGGGGGGAAGGTGGGTGGCAGTGCCAGGGTATGGCAGATCGCAGCTGGGCTCTGGGGATGTTTCACACGCAGCCATGTGGGCGTTAAAACTCTCTTCCTGGCAAGAAAATGGCCCTAAATAGGGATTTAAGAAGAAAGTAAGAACTTCTGCTCTCCTGACATCAGCCTGTCTAGGGTGGTAGGGGCCAGCACCCTCCCTGTTGGACATCTCTCCCTGCTGCCCGGGGGTCCCACTGGGAGCCGGGTCGGTGGGATGAGGCCACTGTTGCTCCCGGGGGGTTTTGTGGCAGAGGTGAGGGCTGGGAGCAGATGAAGGTGTGTGATGCCCTACTAGCTTATCACTATGTTTTTAGAAATGGCCAAGTTTTCTTCCCTGCATTGTTTAGCTCTGCTGCATGGCACCTACTGCCCAAATCATGCAGCCCTCAACAGG
Organism: Scolopax mira; assembly: GCA_004320125.1. Classification (NCBI taxonomy): domain Eukaryota; kingdom Metazoa; phylum Chordata; class Aves; order Charadriiformes; family Scolopacidae; genus Scolopax; species Scolopax mira. Next base: position 90,216 of record BJBW01001317.1, read on the forward strand.
AGCTGCAGGGGTGAAACCAGCCAACTCCCTCCGTGAGAGCCCAGGGCAGCCATGTCAGCTGGAGCTGGCTGGCTTGGGGACAGCAAGGCCATGTCAAATTTAGGCTTCCAGCTCCATCAGTTGAAGTGGGAAGAGAGATCAGATGTGTATGTAGGAGAACTGGGGTTGATACCCCTCGGCTTCTCAGCCTGGTGTGAGAGAGGAGCCCCTGTTGTGCTGTAAGGACAGACCTGAAGACAGGTTTGGCTCCTCTCCTTTGTGAGGATGTGCCACGCTGCAGCAGAAGGACCACGCTGACTGTCCTGGGCTGGATGGAGGAGGCTGGGAGAACATCCAGCACATCTCCTGGGGCAGCAAACTGCTGCTGTTAGAAGGAAGGTCTTACTAATGGCTTTACGACTCCACTCTCTTCTTCCAGATGGCATTTTTTGACAATACAGAACAGTTTTGTGAGGAAGGAGGGTGAGTGTTTTTACCTTCTTTGAGGTCCAAGGGAGATCAGGGGAAAATTCACCTGGTGCATGAAGTGGAATTGCTGGAGGTGGTCCGGACCTGGTCATCAGAGGAGGCTGCTCCAGCAGCTGGAAAGCCCTTTGCTCCCTCACGAGACATGGCTGATGTTTTTATCCCTTCCCCACCCGGGATTCTCATTGTACACTCCAGCGCAGCAGAGAGGTGACACGGTTTAAAGAGTGGAGTTCAGAAACCCAGTCCTCCTCTGGAAGGAACGAGGCCAAGTTGGGCTCTGTCTGAATAAAGCACTCATAAGGGTTTGTGCGAGGCAGGCGGAGCTGGAGGGCAGACAGCAGTGCCTGTTACCACTCATAAATAAGAGATGCTGCTCTTGGATGATGTCATGGCAAAGATGTGCAGAGGGATTTTTGCAGTGTTGATCGATATTGCTGGGCTGTGGCACATCCAGGAGGCTCCTAATGCCTGCAAATAAAATTCTTTCAAGCCCTGGGAGGGGGGGTTAGTCTCTTAATAACCCAGTGCAGAATATAGATGCCTATTTCTAGCCCTGGGAGCTTTGCATGTGAAAGGTTTCAGCTGCCATTCCCGGTCCTGTTCTTATTGTGACCTATTGTGGTGCTCCTCTGTCTGTCACTGGCTGTCTGACAGCTAAATACTGGGGCGGACACAAGCTCCAGTGTAACTGTGACTGCTTCCCACCCAAAATAGCAATTTTAGTACTAAGGTGGATGGCCCAGCAGTGTTCCTGTGGCCCCGGTGGGCTGGCAGGGCTCTGGGGGTCCCCACAGGTAGTGTAAGCTCTTAAGTGGCAGTGAGGGGACTTTAAGCCATTGGAGAAGGTGACAAGGCTGTGAGCACCCAATGCCCCAGTGGAGTGTGCTGGGAGCTGCGAAAAATCGGGGCTGAAGAGACTGGCAATTATAGTAACGTGAAAAGAGAGTTCCCCATCTCCCTCTCCTCCTGGTGACTTTCATCTGCAGCATCACACGTGGCACTGCACAACTGGAAAAAAACTGGCAGATAAAGTGTGTACAAAAACTGTAGCCCAGCTCTGTAAAGCCGGAGGGATCCCTCAATCCTGAAAGTCTTTGCTAAACATGAGAGAGACTTTGTATTCCGTGAAAGATCAGGCGGTCAGGACCAGATTGCTGTTTGATTGTGCTTGGGTCTGAGCCGCTTTGCTGTTCCTCCCGGGCTTCGGTGGGGTAATGTGTGTGTTGGGGTCTCATCAGTCGGGGTGTCTCTGGTGACCTGTGGTGACTCCTTGTCCGTTATTGACCCCTGCAGGCTACGGGTCCAGATCTCGCAGAGTCGTTCCTGGGGGTTTTTGTTGCTGTTGCCACTTGGGTCTTAAAGCTGAGCATCTCCTGCTGCGCTGGGAAGGCGAGGAATTGGCAGGAAGAGACCCAGGCTCAGACCTTATCCCACTGAGAGACGGAGTTTTCAGAGCTTCAATATACACTTCATGATCTTCAGTCTGATTTATAGCCTGGGAAGATGGCTTTCAGAGCGGAAATGAAAACTTGCTGGTTATTGCTGGAACTTCATGACAGTTTTGTTCTAATTTTTTTGCCCTTGATAAATGGTAGAATTACAGGTATTTTCTTCTGAATTTGCCATTTCATCTGTCAGTCTAAGTGTGGTGCGTGTCCTCGCAGCCTGCCCAGGGTCCTGCCGCTGAACCAATGACAGGGGATTTTGCCCGAATCCTGCAGGTGCTGAGGCCGGTCAGTGGGGCTGTCAGGGCAGGGACCTTCTGGCCCCTGGCCATACAAGCTCCATTTCCACCAGCAGACATTGAATAACACTGAGAGGAAACATCACCTCCATGTTTTATTTCATTTTTTTTCTGCTAGACCTTAGTTATTGAAAGCAAAATAAACCACGTGTCTTGGACAAACATTATGACATTTTGTTATTCACACCAAGTGTGATAACTGACTTGTTTTTAGGGACCGTGGTACGTGATTTATTTAGCTTGGATGTGGATATAAATCTGATTTTTGGAGGAAGCATTGTAACTCTGTAGGAATGCAGATGCTCTCACGTCCACTGGAGCGTGGCCAGTACCTCGTACCTCCTCTGTGGTGTTTTATTGTGAGCAGGGCACCCTCCACCATTTGTAATGTCCTGTAACCAGGTGATCCCACCAATGTCTAAGAAGAGCTGAAACAGGGAAGGCACATGTTGGAGGCATTTAAATGGAGAAGGGAAATTTCATTTGAGATAAACAGTTCTTCAGTGCATGAAATTATTGATTACTGTGCTCGGGATAAAAGGGAGAAATAGAAGAAACACTCTTTATTTTGTTCCTTTGTCTTACAGACAGCTCTCTGGGATTTCACTTCTCAGGCATAGGTGGATGCCTGAGAGGCTTTTTTTTTTTTTTTTTAATAGATTTGTCCAGGTTGGAAGGGACCTTTCAGAGCATCAAGTCCTACTGTTGCTTTCCTGGCTCTCCAGGATGGGCAGCAGCTCTATACAGCAGGATGGGCCCTTCTAAAAGCAACATTTTAGGTGCAAGACAAAAGGGGGAAGGCTGGAAAAACTTATGGGCAAAGAAAACACTATTTGTATGTGGGATCCACATTCTGTGAGTTGTGGGTCGATCTGCTGTGGTCAGAGTTCTGCAGCAGAAGCCCCAGCTGGGGTCACTGGAGACCTGGGAGCCTGCTCCAGCTTGGTGCTGGAGTTTTCCAAGAGTTAATGCTGGGCTATTTGTATTTTTATGGGTGTTGGCTGTCTAGGGCTATTTATGAGAGCAGAACTAAATGAATTAATATTCATAGACTTCCCCTGGCTACACAATATAAATCACAAGGAGTTGTGACAGTGTGCCCGTGTCCAAACCACAGCACGGCAGTCACTGAGCTGTGGCTGAGTCTATGGGCACTGATTTAAGCTTTGGGGAAAGAGCTCTGCCCTTCTGGGACAAATGGGAGCTTTGCTGTTGCCTTCAGGGTGGGGAGGTCCAAGAGGAGCTGCGACACCTGGATGTGGCCAGGTGGAGAGGTGCCCACCTTGTTCTCAGGCTGCACATCTGGGGGTGCTTGTGGGGCTTGAAGGAGAGAAACTGATTGAGCCCCACTCAATCTGAGTGAGGAGGCAAAAAATCAGGAGATTCACTGAAGAGAAATAGAGAGTACAGGGAAATGAATTGACAGGGGTATGATAGATGGAAGAAAAGGTGGAAGAGGGACTAACGAGATCCCAGCTGTGTCAGAATCAAAAGGGGTTGCATTTGTGTGTGCAAATCTCTCATTGGAACCAGTATCCATATGTGGAAGAAAGCGATACTGCTTTTCTCCTTCCACACACTATTTCTGTGCTCTCTAAAGTCATGCCCAAGACTCGCTGGTATTTCATGAAGAAAATGCTGTCTTTAGGGAAGCTGTGCCAGAGGCAAGAAAAATAGATACTTTAACAGCCATGTGATTGAATAAATGTTATTCTTTCCCTTGTTTTGATAATAAGGAAAAGAATTTGGTGAGAAAGCTTTATCATTTTAAAGACTGACGTCTCCCCTCACCGAAGCCCTGCTACTTAGATTTGGAGGGGGAAAGTTGCACAGCTCTGGAGAAAACCAGCAAAGGGTCCCAGAGCCTCCAAAAGGCTGTGGTGGAGACTGCAAAGGTGGCTCCAACCCTGAGCCAGCTTTACCTGGGGGGATGCTACGTCTCCCAGTGGAGACCCTGCTCCAGGGGAGTTCACCTCAGTGAGCCGGGCGGCGGAGGTGCAGAGCTGAGAAGCCCTGGGATGTGTGGGGTGACATCCATGGGTGACCTGCTCTTCCCGATGGAGTGATGGGGGAGTAAATCAACCAACCCTGTTCCTTGGTGATAAGAAGTAGCCTGAAGCCCTGTTATTATTGTTGATTTGGAACCCTTTCTTGGAAAAAGCCAGAATTATTCCTTCTCAGGACACAGTGGTTATAAGCAGAAGGGCAACATTTTCCAACAGTTTTTTTTTTCCCTCAGACAAATATAAATGCACATGTGAATATTGTGTGTGCTTGTGTCTGTTTTGCCATGGTCTTAGTTGCAAATGCCCTTCCTCCACCTAAGCAATCAAAAGATCCCATTTTCAGCACAATTTCCCCCCCCACCCCCCCCCAAATATGTTGTGGGAACACTTTGAGGCCTGATGCACAGAGAGAGGAATTGCTTGTTTGCACATCTGTTCTGAGTGAGGTAGAGCACCGTGGGCTCCAGAGGAGTTGGGTGTTGGGAGGAACGTGTCCAGCAGAGAGGATGGGGGTGGTGACAGCCTTCCCTGTGAGGGGTTTGGCTGCTGGGGCTGAATGGCTGTGGGGGGGGTACGGCACCTCGTATGGCTGGATTGGAACCCCCTCGTGATGCTGAGTGAGGCAAGATGGTACAAAACTCCGGGTGAAATTGTGCTTCTGAGGCTTTCCTGTCACAGACTGAAGCTACTTTTTCTTTGACGACAGATACAACTCCTGGTTTGGACAAGGGACCGAGGTCTGCTCCACCTGCAAAGGATGAGGGTGGCTGCTGAGCCTCACCCACCTGCAGTACAAAGGCAAGGCTAACAGCAAGTCTCAGGTGGGGCTCATAAGTTGGGGCAGAACATCCTTCTTTTTTTGTGCTAAATACACTGGCAAGCAGAGGAGGAGCAGGAGGTGATGGTGTTCCTTCAGGAACTGGTGAGGTTTTTAGAGGGGCCGCTCAGGTGTGCGATGGGGAGGTCACATCTCCAAGGACTGCTGGAACTCACGGGCTGAGGAGAGCTCTGGGCCAGGGCTGTGTGTCTCCTGACCGTGAATTTCCTCTGCTCCCATCTTCCCATTTCTTGTAATTCAGCCAGGATGTTTGTTACTCTCCCTGCCATTAGAGGTGGTCTCAGACAACCCCTGCAGCTCTGGGCAGCTCCAGGTTTCTGGTCTGGGAACGCACGTTACACGTTTTGCAGTTTGGCTCCAGTCTCCAGTTCATAAAGTAGCTGGAGCTGAGGCAGAGCTCCCAGGTTGCTCTCTGCTGCTTTGGATTAAACTCTCAGCCATCCTTCTTTTACTGTTATTGCTTTTTGAGACTGTATTTTTTTTATTGTTTGGTGATCTTTGTAAAATGGTTGTAAAATGAAAATAATAAGAGTAACCCTCTGGTGCTCTGAGCCTTACACCTGCTGGAACAGAGCTGGAACCTCTGCACTGGGTCCTGCTTTGCTCTCCAGCTCTGCCTGCAGCCCTGCTGTCGTTAGGGACCAGAAGCTTATGATGGCAAAGTGTTTATCCTGGGAGATCCAGGAGAGGAGGAGGAGGAGAAAGTGGCTCTACTGGGCTGCTGGGGTCGGTGGTGTGCACAGCATGAGATCCTCACTCAGACCCCACTGGGTTTCCTTTCCAAACCTGGCAGCCACACCTGGAAATGTGGCTTCTTTCCTTGAGGAAGAACAGTATTTTTTGAACATATGGAAGACAGAAGAGCTGGGTTTACTGGTGAGCTTTTCAAGGTGTCCATTGGATGGAGATGCTCCGGGATGAGCAGTGCCTGGTAGGGAGACTGTGCTTATTAGTGCTTAAAATAGCCCAGCTGCAGGTCTGGAGACAGCACTGCTCGTGTAGCCTGAGGTGAAGTTTAAAAACAATTTGAACTGTCAAAAGCAGAAAAGAGCATTTGCAAACATAACACTCTGCTTTCCCAGTTACTTGTGTAACTGGATCAGCTCCCCCATGTGTCATCTACCGACCAACTCGCCTTTTATAGTAAAAACAAATATTGGAGGGACTCGGGGCCAAATGCTGCTTTTTTTTTTGGTCAATCTACATTGTTGGCATGGCTTCCAGAGCCTCTGAGCTATCAAATCTGGACCAGGGGCAGCAGAAGTGGTGATGGCTTCCACCTTTCAGAGCTGGGATGCACCACTGTCCCTTCCAGGGAATCCTCAGGCTTCCTCAGCACCCTTGGTCCCCAGGGTTGGGAGCGTATTTCACCTTCCTTGTGACCATCGCATGGACGTGGCTTCCTCTCTTCTTTCTTTAAACTGTCATTAATGAACTATGACACGTTACAAATGAACTGATGCCCACCACAGTGTTACATCCCTCCTGAAACTAATGGTTGGGTGTTTCTTGCTTGGTGTAGAAAATAGAGAGGTGGGGGGAAAAAACCAGATGTAAGCACTCCTGGCTTTATTTGGGATAGTTTAGATTCAATGGTATTTGGTGCAGGACCTCTAGAAAATCTCTGAGTGTGTGCAGAGTAAGGACTGAGTTTAAACTCTCCTCTGTACAACTTTATGAAATAGTCTTTAATTTTAAAAAGGTTTTGTATCGATTCATAAAAGTGAAAGGAATATTTCATATAGGTGACTAGAGAATGGATGTGCTCCTGGGAGCTTTGAATTAAAAAATAGATGTTGGTAATAGATATGCCAGCTTTAAATATTTCATCAAGATGGAATTATTTAACTAGAATTTTGTTTTGGATCAATATAGTATGGGAGCTGGGCATGGGGGATTTTGATGCTATCAAAATATTTCAAACTTTGATTTGGAAATTATTTTTCACTTCAAAGTACAGTGGTTTGTAATTTACATAACAAATAACACAAAGTGAAGAGCCTGACTATTTGACTGATATGATTTTCTGGAGTCTAGAGGGCTTGCTTTGGTTCAGAAAGGAGCCACGCTTCCAAATCTTTCAAGTTTTTCAAAATAGACACGAGGACTCTCGGTCCCCAGAGGTCAGGAGGGCTTCTCATCCTCAGGCTGTTTGTCACTTCTCTGTCCCCACATCCCCGAGCGACACCGCGAGCGTTACCTAAACCTCTGCAGAGGATGGCTCCAGGGGAGACAGCCCGGGTGCGTTTATGGGTGAGAACTGCAAAACTTTTAAAACAAGGAGGGTTTCACTATCATTCTCTGAAGCACAGGGCAAATTTATGCTCTTAGTTACTTTTTTCGTGAAAAATTCATGGCATGGAGATCGCGCTGTAGAGAAACAAATCGCTCCGGAGAGATAGGAGCAAGAAGAGAAATAGGAATATTTCGTTTATCATTAGCAAACACATCGGCGAAGGAAGATGAGGGTGAACCTGTCTCCAGGCAGCGAGTGCGGGCGCCGGCTGTTCCCGGACCGACAGCACCATCTAGTGAGGTACCGCCGAGAGCATCCTCCTCCTCTGCCCGGGCTGCTTCATCCCCGAGA
>BJBW01001317.1:97940-164395 GCA_004320125.1 Scolopax mira
TCATCCCCGAGAGCATCCTCCTCCTCTGCCCGGGCTGCCTCATCCCCGAGAGCATCCTCCTCCTCTGCCCCGGCTGCCTCATCCCCGAGAGCATCCTCCCCCTCTGCCCCGGCTGCCTCATCCCCGAGAGCATCCTCCTCCTCTGCCCCGGCTGCTTCATCCCCGAGAGCATCCTCCCCCTCTGCCCCGGCTGCTTCATCCCCGAGAGCATCCTCCTCCTCTGCCCCAGCTGCTTCATCCCTGAGAGCATCCTCCTCCTCTGCCCCAGCTGCTTCATCCCTGAGAGCATCCTCCTCCACCCATTTTCCCAAATTAAAAAGAATGGGGCACTGGGGACAGAGCTGGGCATTCGTGAGTTTGTTGCCAATAACAGCTGAACCTTTCTGCAGCTCAAGGAGGCAGCTGGCACACGGGGTGCCTCAAAATGCTGTGAGGTAAGAGTTTGTAAGCAGGGAAAGAGATGGATAACACATCTAGGCACAGAGTGGAAAATGTAAGAATGATTTTGGAAGGGTTCATCACCAAGAGACAAATCTGAAGGGAACCAAACCTCATTAGTCCCACTCCTCACAGAGATGTATTTGTTCTCCTTTGTTTCCCCTCAGTCACAGACTTCCTCCCAATTTCCTTCTCAGAGATTCATTATCCCCCTCGCTGGTGCTGCTCTGAGGGAGAGAATAGACCGATCTAAAGCTTCCCTGCCTGCCTGCCTCCAGAAGGGGTTTGATCTGGGATGCCTTATGCAGGCATTTTTCTGAGCAGGAACGAGGATCTGGTGAGCTGTGGGAGCCCAGACCCCTCTCCTCCTCCCCTTCATCTTCCTCCCTGTGAGGAGCCAGGTATGGGCAGCACCAGCAGCTCCCCAGGTGATGGAACTGATGCTGAAGCTCCACTCTCTGGAGCAGCTGCCCCGGTTAGCCCTGTGCCGGGCAGGCTATAGTTTGCCAGGTGGCTAGTGCTGCTGCCTAGGGGATGTACTGGAAGGTGGAATTGTCAAATTCTGGTTTTGCAGCAGGAGCAAATGTCAGAACATCCTCTCTTCCATGGTTGGGTCACCCCAGGGCAGTTGTTGGGGGCTGGTCAGGAAAGGGGGGGACCGAGCCCAGCCTGTGCCCCCGTGGTCCTGGCAGCAGCTGTACCCCGGCACAGGGCTGGCAATGCTGCTGGCCTTGGTGTGGCTCGGGGAGGCCAAGGGCTGGGCTGGTGTCCAGGCAGGAGGGAAGAGAAGGTGCTACAGTGGGAAAGGATGATGCTGTGGGACAGAGGGAGCTGGGAGGGAGAGCAGGACATGGGGTAGAGCAGTGACTTTATTCCAGGTGGTTAGAAGGAGGGGGCTGGTTACAGCAGACTGTTTGTTTCCTGAGTGAGTCTGAAATCAGTGAGGACGTTGCTCATCACCAAAATAGCTCAGTTTGGTGTCTGGTTTTGATAAAAGAGCACGACGCTGAGCAAATCCGCCTGAACAAATTCCTCTGGAAGATCATTTTCAGATCCATTTCTTTTTCTTGTCTATTCTGTATTTCAAAGCAGCAGATGAGATGAAAAAGCCGGGTGGGCAGCCTGGGACCTGCCTCTGTTCTCTGCTGCTTTCCAGCTCTCCCCTTCCCCTGCTCTGATCCTGGGGCACTGCACCCCCCATGGGCTCTGGCCGTGCCCTCTGAGGCTGCTGCTGGGGCTGGACCAGCAGAGGACAGCCTGGATAGACTTTTGTGGCCCAGAAGGGAAGGGTTCACTGCATTTTTTTGCATCATGTCGCTGAGCTCTGTAACTCCAAGGGTTTTGGGGTGGCTGCTTCCCCAGCTCCATGTTCCCCCCCCCAGTCACTGCTCTGTCTCTTGTCCTTCCTCTGGCTGTTCTCATGCTCCCAGATTTCAACATCACTGAGGGCTGCTGAAGCCAGAGGCTGGTTCTGGATGAATGTAGGGATGGATTAGGGATTTTGGGCCCTAACCCCAGCGTGCTGGGCTAAGCCAGTGTGTGGGTGCGGGTTGCCCACCCTGAGCATGGCTGAGAGGGTGTGTATGAGGGGTCCTGCCTTGTACGATGGTGGCACATCTCCTTGGAGAGGCTCTCCCATCACTGCAGAAGCACTGGAGAAGATCTCATCACTGGACTCTGTGTCAGAGAGCCCCCGTGCTGCTCACAGTCTGCCTGGGGACCAGTGGTGGTTGGTAGCTGTGCTCTGGGAGTGTTTCTAGATGTCACTCCTGTTGAGCCCCTCTCTCACACTGGCGGTGCCGTGGCTCCCCGTCCCCATCCCAGTGTTGCCTTTCCCTCTCTGTCCCCTTCAAAACCTGCAGCATTTCAAGTAGAAGAGTGGTAAATTGGCCTTCTCATCTGCTCTTGAAATATGTTCAAATATATGACAGTTTATTTTCTGCCTCCTATGAAAGCAAAACCGTGGTGGTTCTGGTGCCATGGTGGTCCCAGAGCTGGCACCATGGTGGTGTCCCTGCACAGGAGGAGCTGAGGGGCTTCCTCTGATGTGGCTTCACTTCCTGGTTAGAACCCAAGGGGGGACTGTCCCTGCTCATGCAGGGGGCTGTAGCAGGTGATGACAAGCCAATGTGTGCTCAAGTGCACTGAATTTTGGTTGCTTAGTGACAGACCTTTAAACCAGCTCTTTGCGGACACTGGGGGTCTCTGCTCTTAGGGAAAATCACAATGATTTAGTCTATAAAAAAATATATATTTCCATGTGGACATCCTTAAATGAAGCATGAAAATTGCTAATGGATCTTGACTGGTCTCTTAGTATTTTTTTTCCCTTGTGATTAAAAAACTTTCAGGAGATCACATCAACTATGCATTTTTAAGGTACCTGTTTTTATTCTTTTTTCCCCAGCATCTTATATATCTTTGAGGACGAAGCCAAAGATGCCTTCGTATGGTTTGCAGCCACCAAATGCCGCTCCAGGGCTGCCCCAGCAGAACAGCCTGACCGTGCTGAACACTTATGGAGGCAGAGGCTCCCCTGCCTGCCTGCGGGGCAGTGATGGGGCTCTCTCCTGCCACGTCTGCTGTGTTTGCTGATGCCCATCTCTGCAGCTGGTGGGACCTGGGGACTGGGCTCAGCTTCTGAGGAAGGAGCTGCAGCCAAAACACGGGCAAGGGGGGCGCTGGGCTGCTGGTGAGGTTCGGGCTGTCCTTTTGCAGGTGATGGAGGTGGCATTGACTGTCCCCATTGCTGTTGGCTGCTGAAGGACATCCCGGCAGGTTCCTATGTCCCTGTCATTACATCTTCTTGCCTTGTTCCCCCACTCCAGGCAGGTTTGTGGACTTTCCAGCAACGGTGGTGCTCCCTGGGACATGTCTGTGGACCCCCCAGTTTTGTTTGCTGACTGCAAGATGCATCTGCCAGTGCCTCACACCTGCAGGTCCAGGTGAGGTCCCTGTGGCTGCGCTTCTGTGGTGTCCATCACGGCACAGGGTGACCGTGGGACTGTGGCGGGTGATGACATCAGTGTGGCATCCCTGATCCACCTGGAAAACTGCCCTGTGAGGGGGTGGTACCTGGGGCTTGGGCTGGTGCTCACCCCATTTCATGGCCCCATGGCCTGACCCTGCAGCCCATGGCCCCCCTGTGGGACCGGAGTCTGGCAGCCCCCTGATATTCCATCCTGGAATTCCAGCTGCAAATGCCAGGGCACACATTCATTTTGAAACCACTGGGCTGTTCTATTCAACTCTGTATTTTTGGATAAGTATCTGCTACATGTACCTATTCTGACAGAGTTATTTTTACTCATTAGAACAATCATTTTTTGGTGTGCTGTTATATTTATTGCTTCTTCCCTTCATGATAAGAGAAGATAACTCGGGTTCTGGCAGGAAGCATTGTTTTTCTGCTTGAACTAATGATAGTATTTTAATAACTTCAGATAAAGGATTAGCCCTTGATTTTGGCAAAGAACTGTGTTTTTTTTTTTTTTACTTCTTTAAATAGTCTGGAGTGTGCCTTTTGAATGGGAGAGTTGCCATTAAAAATTAGTCGTACCCACCCAAAAGAACAAAGCCTAACTATTTTTACTCCTGGGATAAAACAAACAAAATCAGGTAAAAACCCTCTCCTGACTGGGGCTTGGGTGAGCACAGTTAGGCTGGGGAGGATGCCTGACACCTCCTCTTCTTCCTCTTCGGTTTGCCAGGGGCCAGAGCATCCTTGGGCAGGGGGACACCAGTTGAGAAGAGACTCTTCCAGCTGCTGTGCTGGATGTCAGCAAGCGTGGGGTGTGTGGGATCCACGTGGGATTGCTGAGGATATTGTCTCTGCTGTGAGAGAACAAAACATGCATCTTCTAAAAATAATTTGAACAAGTGCATGACAGGAGCTGACCTTTCTTGTCCTCCTCTTTCTTTTTCTGAGCTGCCGGGGGAGCATGGAACTTCATGGTGTGAAGACAAGGCAGCAGGGTCTCTCTTCCAGGTCTCCTGGACGTCGCCTCCACAATCGCTCTCCCAGGCAGAGAGGATGTACAAAACAGGGACTTTAATATTGGATGATGAAACCAATTTCCCCTGCTCTCTGAGAGGAGAAACCTACTGTACATCTCTGACAGGGTTCCCAAAACAAAGAGGAAAGTTTGGGGGAAGAGACATAAATCATTGTACAGCATTTTAAGAACTGAAGGTTTTGGGTCTGGTTTAAAACGTATAGATCTCAGAAAAAACTTGCCAGCTGGGATGAAATCAGGCACCATCTTCTTTGGGAAAAACAAGAACCAAATTATACTGAATTGGGTCTAACACCCTAAATTGAAAACCTGGCCATGTAAAGCCATTCCACGGGGTGCTCAAGGAAACAAAGAGCATGAGGAAACAGCAAATAAAGGCACTCGGTAAAGTTAGAAATGCTGTTAGGTTCTCTCAGGGGTTTTGGACAGGTTGTTGTGCTGGTGTCCCTGCTTCTGGGCTTCACCAGGATGGAAAGATAAAGCAATAACGTCAATAGTGAGGGTTTAGTGCTGAGGTAGAGTGCCAGGACGTGCCTGGAAGTCCATCAGGTGAGCGTGATGCTGAGGTGTTGATAAGGACTAATATGAACTATTTCCCCCCTGAAAGTGCTTCTCTTATGTCTGTAAATATTATTTTAGTTGACTGTCCATCTGTAGCCAGCTCAAGGTTTAGATTTTTTAGCATAAATAAGCATCCAGAAAGGTCATCTCAGGGGGTTTTTCAGTGCTGGGTCTAGATGAGAAGCTGTTTGTCAGCTGTTTGGAGGGGCAGGTGTCAGTGTGAGCTGGGAGGGGACATCTGGTGGTAAGGGATGGCTGGTCTCCAGTAAGAGATGGCCACGGGACCTCGTTTCTTCCTGGGAGAGCTGCCTGGATCATCACCCCATGGGATCAGTAAGGCTGAAATGCTGATCGGGCCAGCTGGTTTTACATGAAGCGATGCCCAAACAGGCTCTGCTGTGGGTGATCGGTCACCCCTGTGACAGCCTGGGCTCGGTCATCCTCCTATGGCTATGCCATTTGGAGCGGGGCTGCCTCCCCGCTTTCAGCAATTAAGCGCTCAGCTGGGTACAAGAGACTTACTGAGAAGGTGAAACTGAGGCACGGAGTTCCTGTAGGGCAGGGGGCTGGCGGGGGAGGCTCCTCACTAAACCTGAGGCAGATGCGTGTTTGTCCCCCCAAACAAGGGACAAAGAGCAGCCCCTGCCGAGCTCTGCCTCTGCCCGGGACCACGCGGGCACACACCGCTCTCGGGGGCTCCCCACGCAGGGGGTACGCAGATCCACCTCGGTAATTGTAAATGAGAGAATTATCCTTTTTTTTTCTTTTCCTTATTAATATTTTGCATTCTATGTTTTCTTTCTGTATATGGAGTGGCTGTACTTTCTGTGGAGGAAGTGGAAGATAAGCTAACGATAACGACATTTATCGTGGTTGCCCATATTGTAAATGTTCCTCATGGGTGAGGTGAGAGAAACTCAAATGCCAGTCCAGGTGGCAGCTTGGGTACCAGGATCTCTTTTTATCTCTGGGAGTGGAGGTGAAGAAATAGATGCTGTCTGCCAACCCAGCTAAACGAAGAATATGGGATGGGGTCAAAAGGCTCGTTTCTAACAGAAAATAATTGCATGTGTGCTGAGCTTGCAATGCGATTGACAGCTGTGGGAAAGCCCCAGGACATGGTGACACACAGGGGCCTTCCTGAGAGCTGGCCTGACACCCACCCCCTGCAGATTGTTAGTACTGAATTATGCTGTTGTAATGCCCAGATTCCCCAATCAAAAGAAATCTGTGAATCTGTTCTTTCCTCTGCAGAGGCATTCAGTAGGCAAGAAATAGGGGGCTTTTTTCCCCCCCTTCAGAGTTAATACCTGAGCTCTCCCTCTCCTATTCTACAGAACCAAGATTTTCCTTTGCTGTTGTGATGTTTTTTGGGTTCTTTTAGCTTGGTTTTTTTGGTTTGTTTTTTTTTTTCCCCAGTGAAGGGCCAATCAGGACCAATGTTATCATGATGCAGCAGGCCCTTTGGTCCAGCTTTGTTTCCCTTTGTGTCACACTATTCACATACATTTAAGGGTATGAGCGCTCTGAAGGGGTTATGTTTTTGAGTTCCTTAGAATTATTCTGTGCAATTTTTAACTGTTGACACATTTCAGAGTCTCTGATGCAATGTGTGAAACTGGGTAAGAAGCTTTTTCCAAAAGTGTGTGCCCAGCAAAGCGCAAATGCCAGCAAGGAGCACCTGGCACGTCCCTAAATAATACTTTCTAGCTTCATGGACAGTGCGGCTGCTTGTCAGATGTTCTCTAGGGGCTTAGAATCATAGAATTGTCTGGGTTGGAAGGGACTTTTAAGATCATCAAGTCCAACCATCAACCTAACTCTGATAAAAACCATCAAAAACCATCACTGATCCATGTCACTAAGTACTATGTCAATCTGTCTTTTTAAATACCTCCAGGGATGGTGCCTCAATCGCTTCCCTGGGCAGTCCATTCCAATGATTAATAACCCTTTCAGTGTAAAAATTATTCCTAATATAAATTCTGAACATCCTCTGGTACAACTTGAGGCCATTTCCTCTTGTTTGGGTGGATGGACACAGCTGGGAGACAGCCAATATGCCACGGTGGTGGCAAGTTGATGCTGGGGTGCTGAGCACTTGGAGGGAAGTGGAGCTCAGCGATGCTCAGGGAAGACAACAGCAATGTCTGTACCAGTGTTATCTCTGCACGTTTCCTTGCTGAAGGGAATTTGATTTTCCATCTGTCCCGATGTTCATCCCGTGAACCCATGAGAGCTGTGTGGAGAAGCTGGGCTGGTGGGTGGTGGGACAAGCCCTGGCCTGGGGAGTGTCTCACCTTCATGGAGCCCTGTTAGGCTGAATGACAGGTTTCCCACCTCCGGTGGCATTCAGGCTGCTAAACATAGCTGTGCTGGAGGCTGTCGTTGCGTAGACTGTCTGAGCATAATTAAAACCAGCTTGTCTTTGCAGTGTTGACAGTCTGGGCTACATTCATTACATCCCTGGATGAAGCTGCCAGTCTCCTCTGTCCAAGCTCACATTGTGCCACAGCAAATAAAAACCCGAGTCTTGCCTGATTGTCACTACGAAAGGCTTCAACTCTGGGGGCTTCAAGCTCACGTCCCAGCCCAGCTGCCCTTTGGAGGACTGAGGTGGGGGGTTAACTCAACTCCCCTGGTTAACTCACAGCATCACAGACTGGCAGGGGTTGGAAGGGACCTCTGGAGCTCATCTCATCCAACTCCCTGCCAGAGCAGGGTCATCCAGGGTGCACAGGAACATGTCCAGGTGGGATTTGAATTCTCCAGGGGAGACTCCCCACCCTCTCTGGGCACACCGCCTGGCACTGAATGAAGCATTGCTAATGTTGTCTTTAATACACGCACTTAACATGGCAGGTATTTAATAATTCTGCTAGATCCCAGACCAAAGGTAACCCCAGGAACTCTGAGTGCGTGGAGTTTTCATGTGATGCCCCAGAGGCAGCTCCCTCCCTCTGGAGTCCACGGTGCCCCCAGCCCCTGCTGAGCCCACAGTGAATGATCTTGTGTCTTCTGGATTTCAACCATAATGTGGAGGGTTCTGAAGGATCTTATGGCCCCTTTACACCCCTCTAGCTGTAATTTGGTCTTGGGTGCAGTTTCCATGATTTCTGGCCATCTTCCCCTCTAGTGATGTTCCCTTTGGGAAGCCAGCATGGTGTGTATGGGCTGGCACTTTCTGTCCCAGCAAGTGTCTGCTTTGTCCAGCTTTGACGTTAATTCATTAATTTCCAGCATCTGCATTGTTTGGCAGAGGGGAGTGGCTCACAGGGGCTGGGTATCGTTTGCCCAGAGTTTGCAGAAAACAAGGTCTTTATTCCAGGGAGGTTGCTGGGATGGGATTGTCTCTGCTCCTAGCTTCTGAAAATGGAACGAGAAACGAAAGCAGACAGTAAGTAAAACTAAAAGAAATACATTGCATGTCAGGCTGGCAACTTTCTCTGCTATTTTTATGCACTTGTATTTCCTGGCTAAGATATTCATAAACTGTGTTTTCAAGTAATGTGTGAAAAATAACTGTTTCCAGAGCTGAACTTCTCATCCCCAAAATGCACGTGTTCTCTCCCAGGCGGTGCCTGTGGAAGGAAGGAGTGGAGAGGGTCAGCACGTTTGTTGTGCCGTGTCTGAGCTGCTCTATGTCTTTATGCATAATGCAAAGTCCACCAGTTCCAGTGGAACAGGGACTTAATCCTTAAAGGTGTGAATTTAGTCCCTGTATCTCTGCTCCTGGGACACTTCTTCATTTTGCCTTTGAATTGGGATTCTCAGAGTCCACTCTAAGCTGCCTGGCATGTGTTAGAGATTAAACTGGGGTTTGTTATCTTTTAACAAAATGCTGCTCGATCAAAATATCTGTCATGATGGAGCTTTGATCTCATGCCCTTGACTGTATCTTTTTCATTAGATGTTAATATGGTGCCTGTGGAAACTCTAATTATGTGGGGCCCCAGTGAAATATCGCTGTCACTGATGCTACTGAAAAGTAATTGAGTTCTGAGGTTCCTTAATTTATGAATGAAAAAAGCTTTGATTAGCTTAAGAAGAAATAATGATGCTACAGGAAGTTTCTGTTTAATGAGATGAGGGGAAAGAAGAGTCAGTGTGGTGCTGGAGGTGCCATGTGGAGGGCTGGCTTCCAGCTCGGCCGGCCAGCGGAGCCGCAGGGACGGTGATGGATGGGGACGGGAACCGCAGGTTTAGTGCTGGGGTTTGCCAAAGATTGAGGCTCTCCCACACTTTTGGCTCTGGTTCCAGTCCTAAACACACTGAAAACAGGGATCTTCCCACTGAATTGATGGGCTCCTGATCAGTCTCTGCTCACCAGCTGCAGCGTTTGTCTGGAGTGGGGTGTGGGGAAAGCAGCCTTAGGCCTTGGTTTGTCCCTCTTTGCCGAGGAATTTGCCCAAGTGAGGAATTTGCCCAAGTGAGGAAATGTGAGCTCTGGCAGGAGGAACCAGCCCTGGGTCCCCTATAGAGGAGTGTTCGTGGCAACCCCCCCTCCTTTAGCTGCTCCTTAGCAAGGACCATCCCTCATGCTCCATGATGTTGGGTTGGTCGTCTGGCATCGCCTGCCAGAGCTTAGCCCACAGCACCCTGGGGTGAGGGATGGGGCATCTTCCAGCTGAGGAACTGGATTGGAATTCATACAACCATCAATTCTGACTGCTTTAAGAACATGTATAAAACCCCAGTTTTAGACACCTGAGGAACATAACTGTTAAGTGCAGATGTGTCATGTGGGTCTTGGGCACCTCAGCAAAGCAAACAGAGGTTTCCACCCTTGGAGGTCTTAACTCAGCTGGTGGCCTCTCACCCATGTTGCAGTTGATCCCTCACGTGGGCAGCAGCAGGGAGAGGTGGCAGTGGGACCTCTCGGGGGCTGGGAGAGGACAGGGAGTCCTTCTGTGGAAGATGCTGAGAGCTGCTGGTGTCCCCTTGCAGGAAGGGCAGGGACACTGTGCAGAATTGCTCAGAGAGGTTTGGTCATGCTTTACCAACCATCCAGTGTTGCCCTCTTTGCTTACAAAATGGCCAATCCTTTTATAACTGGATATTCAGCCAGGGTGGAATCCCGTTGTAATGCCGGGTGGGATGGATGCAGGTGGGGTGCTGGGGGCCCTGAAGCACTGGGTTTAGGGGATGCTGTGCTGTGGGTCACTCACAGGTCTCATAAATGGGGCTTGGGCTCCCCCACTGCTGCCTCCTGTGAGGATTTTCCTGGCTATTTTGGGGTGTCCAGAGCTGGATCCCATAGATGACAGAGAACAAAACCTGGAATATCGGATAAGTAATGGCCTAAACTCTGAATTTCCTGGCTTTGGTCAAAGTCTATCTCAGGCTCATTGTTGTTTTAAAATGGAGCCGAGTGTTCATGTTTGTAGACTATTGTGATTTCCAACATCATTACTGTAGCAACAATCGTGCAGTTGATTTATTTACTCCAAATTTGGGGTATTTTTAACCTGGTCATTTAAACCATTTCCACTAGGCTGGAATTTGGTATTTCTACTCTTATCTCTATCTTTTATTGTAAACAGGGTTTTGTTTAACATTTGCACATTAAAAATAGGCGCTCAGGTCCTCTTGGTAATGTGTGCAGAAATCCACTATATTCTGGAATGAAAATAAAGGATTTGTTGTGATATAACAGTCAAAATAAGAACCTGGGGGTCCGTGCTCCTGGAATGTTTCCCTGCAGAGCTCCAAGTGAAGCCCCAAAAGACTCACCTTGTCTGCAAACGAATTGACCAGTGAGTCCAAAACTGTCTGAGATGCTTTACCCACCGCTTGAGGAAGATGTTTCTGTTTGATCTAGACATGGCCGAGATAATCACGCTGAAAGCATCTTACTGATTTATTTTTCACAAGGAAGTCCTCCATATATCGCTCACTGTTCCTTGGAAACCTGTGCTCCTCCGGCTCAAGGACAGCCTTGTCTTCTCCTGCGTGAGGGATGTGACATCTGAAATGAAGCATGTAGTTTCTTATTTTCATAGGAAGAAATAAGGGGGAGATTAATTTAGCTTCCTGGAAGAAAGGAGCATGCTTTCAAAAGAAAAGTCTAGTAAATCAAGTTGATGGATGGGCGCCCTCAGCCTCTCCCCGTGCCGGGCAGGCTCTCGCTGCCAGGCTGGCCCTGCCCCGCTCCTCCCCACACTCTTTTCTCGCACAGACTGAATTTTCATAATCAGCCGCTGTGATATGAAAGGTCACTGGATAAAAGGCTTAATGAAATGAATTGTTTCTGTCATGGGCACCAGGAGGACCAGTGGTTATTTTTAGAGCAGTACCTAAGGAAACAAACAACCGATGTCCCATGAATAGGATTTTAAAAAGTTGGAAACTTTTAGAAAAAAGGCAGCTGCTCAATGAGCAGGGTCACAGCTGGTCAGACTGGGGATGGATGTTCCAAAGGCACCTTCACCTCTCCGTTGGTGGACCGTTAAAGATGGAAACCTGAGCACGTTTGAGCTCTTGGGCTACAGCTTCTCACCAGCTTTCCAGAACCAGAGGAGTTCTCCGGGTGCTGAGAAGGTTCCTGGATCCTCCGCGCCCCCAGCCCAGGGCTGTGGCTGCCACTGGCCGCAGGGACCGAGTCCCCGCAGTCACCTCCAGGGCTTGTAGCGCCGGGTCCGGTCTCTCCCGGTGCCGGAGGGTGCTGAGGACCTGCAGGGCTCTGTCACCTACACCGGGTGTCAGTGTTGTTCCACCGCAGCGCAGGGACTGAGCTCCGGGAGAGAGAGACAGTGGGAAAGGGCAGCAAATCCTCGGGTCCCCTCCCGGCCTGTGGCATCTCTGGGCTCTGCACCCCCCTCCAGTCCCGGGGCTTCCTCACTCCCTGATGTCTCCCTGGGCTACAGGTGACCTGGACCCGGGCCCAGAGCAGGGATGTCCCCTGATGCCTTCGAGCCCCCCAGGACGGCTGGATGACAGGAGGAGGATGGTCCAGGGCAGAGGTATGTGCATGGCACTTTATCTCCCATCTTTCTGCCACTTTCCCTCCCTGCAGCTTCACTGTTCTGACAGTGAGGAAGCACCAGCAGCTGCCGAACCCGAGGAGGTGGCAGGTGAGGGGACAGTCCCACAAAACACTCCCACTTGTGCCTCTCCAGCTCTGACTCCTCTTGACTTCCTGAGCTGGGGTTCCTGGCCAGCTTCTCCTGCAGACAGAGATGTTTTGGAAAGTAATTGGCTTTGACATCTGGCCAGGGCTTCACTCTAGTTGGAAAGTCATCAAGACCTGTGCTGAGCAGGGAGCTGGGGCTGCCACGGTGCCCTGAGCTCAGCAGCGAGGTCAGTGCTGTGGGCATGGGCATGGGCACCACTGTTTGACTCACTGGGGAGCCCACCCAGTGCTTTACTGGAAGGTAACTGGGATGAGCTGGACTGGCGGCAGCTTCTGGCTGGGGCATGGGGGGTGTCTGGTGGGATACAAACTGCTGTCCCTGCAGTGGCTTTAGCTGCTGCAGCTGAATCCTCCCGCCCTTGTGAGAAAAATCTGCCTTGGGTTCAAATTGGGTTTAAATTCCTCACTTGCCCTTTCCCGTAGGAGCAAAGCCACTGCCACCACCACCTTTGGACTCGGGGGACAAGCCCAGGGAGTGGAGGAGCAGCCCCTCCTTCCTGCAGCACAGGTGAGCACCTTTGGAGACCACAGTTTATGGCTGGGGCGGGTGGTGAAGCCCTTGTGCCAGCCCCCCCGACTCCGCCTGGGGTCCCAGGACCCCGGAGTCAGCCACAAGGCTGTCCCCACTGCAGGCAGTGGCAACCTGCGGGCCAAACAGACATGGACCCCCATGGCACCCACAGCGCTGGCATCATCCCTGTGCCACCTGCTGCCATTGTCACCAGCCCTCGGGTTGGTGCCAGCAGCTGCCGTCCCTGCTCTGGGCATCCTCTGGTGCCGTCCCTCCTCGCTGGGCAGGGAAGGTGGGGAGAAGGATGGTGGGTTTTGGTTCTAGCAGTGCAGAGGAACACCAGCAGAGGAACACCAGCACTGGTTGTGTGTGGGGCAGCCTCCGGGCAGGGGCGGAAAATGAACGTAGAGGTGTGGGGCTGCCTCCCCACAGCAAGGCTGTTAGATGCTCAGGTGTGACCAGAGCCACAGGTGTGACCTGTGTCCTCAGGGGAAGGGTCCAAATTCTTCAGATTTCTTTGGAATATAAACTTCACACAGGTTTTATGCTGCTACTGCTCTCAGAGATTGGGTCATTCTCCCTTTTCTGCATTGTTTATTGTCTTTTTTTTTCTCTCCCGATTTTCATCTGGAATTTAAACAGAAAACCCCAACCCGAACCAAACACCTTTTCCCTTTGCACGTGGAGAAAAAGCAAAAAAAGCAGCCCAGCTCAAAAAGCCACATTTGATCCCAAGCTGTACAGAACGGCAGGAGCCTGCTCCTGCTCGGCTCCTTCATTTACAGAGGGGCTCAGCCTTAAGTCCATCGACCCTTTCCAGCTAGTTCTTTAGGAGAAGCTAACGTCCTGCTCCCCTTGCCCCCCAGCGTGCCCCCGCTGTCGGAGGCGGTGGCCCGGCGAGCCCTCCTGCGCTTCGTGTCCTCCCGGGGCTGCTGCGGGCTCCGTGCGGGGGAAGAGCCGTCCGTCCGGGGGCTGCGGCAGCGGGGAACGTACCGGGTGAGTTCCTCAGCCCCGCCACCGGGGGCCCGTCCGGCCACGCAGGGACACCGGGCCACAAAGAGCCGTGCATCCAAAGTAATGGCTTCATCCTACTTGAAGCGCAGGTACCGAGGGCTGAGGGCAGGTTTGTGCAGCCGGAAGCTGTACAGAGCCATAGAGCCCCTCTGCCCTGGGGCACCACCTCGGCAGAGCCCCTGGAAGCCCCCTCTGCCAGCCTGGCTTTGGGAAAAGAGCTGAACCCCAGACCTGGCGTCCGGGGCTCGGGCAGGCACTGAGCGACCCGTGATGCCACGCACCCCTCAGCCCTGGAGCCATTCTGTCAGTGTTTGGTTCCACAGACACACGTGGGCTTGGACTCCCTCTTGTCATCTCTTGCACTGATTTGCTGCCTCAGCAGCTGGGAATTGGGTCAGCCCTGCCCTGGGGAATGGCTGCCCGAGGGGGCAAACCCAAACGGTGGGTCCCGTGCGCTGGTGTGGGTCCCAGCGGGGCAGGAGCGACACTGTGCCCACCCCTGTGCCCTTCTCTGGGGCTTCTTGGAGAGGATGATGCCAGAGTGTTGAGGAACAGGGTGCTGGGAGTGCCCCTTCGGAGCACTTTGGGGCAGATTCTCCTTTACTCCCATGTTTGCTCCACCTCTGAGATTATTCAGGTTTCTTACAAACGTCACCTGGGCCTTTCCTAAAAAATAAGCCACAGGGTTCTTCAAATAATGGTGCTGTGTGCAGGCTGCCTCCATGGTGAGCTCGTGATTTTTCTCTTCCAGTATCGACTGGAGACGTTGAGTGAGTCGAGGTTAAGCGAGTGGGTGTTCGAGCCCTTCACCAGTAAGTGACAGCCCCGAGCCCCACTGGGGTGGCACTGGTGGGATGTGCCCCACAGGCTGGAGCTGGGATTTGCCATCCAGGGCTCGTGTGGCTCCTGGCCATGATGTGAGCCTGGGTTTTGGGTGAAGGCTGATCCCATCTGGCCTGGGGGCTCTGCTGGGAGGGCTGGGGGGTGATGGGGGGATGTGCCGTGGTGGTAGGAGGATGCTCAACTCATGAGGGGTTGGTCCCAGCTGCGATGCCCTCCTTGGTATGGGGAGTGAGGGTTCCCAGCAGCACCTCCAGCACGATGGGTAAGACACTGTCCCCTCCTGCAGAGCCCAGAGCAGCCGGACCCTGCAGGGACGCCCCCTCGGACCCCTGGGACGTGGAGGTTGGGGCTCCCCAGCTCTTCCAGGGCCAGACGCGGCGCTGCCGGGTGCCCCGCTCAGTGCGGGTCAGGGTGAGTCCTCCCTCACTGCCGGCTGCTCCCCAGAGCCCCTTCCCCAGCCCATGGGGGCTCTGGGGCTCACGGAGCAGCCTCCAGCAGTGTGCCCCCCACCAGGACCCCCATATCCTCAGGATAAACACAGGCACCTCACTGCAGTTCTTATTTTCTTGGGTTTTTCCTCGTTAAATACCTGGGAAAACAGTCAGAAATCCCTTCTTCCTGGTGTTTTCTTCCTCTAGAAGTTTGAGGACAAATCTTGCCGCAGCCATTTCAAGAAAGAAACGCTGGATAATCTTTCCTCTTTTGTTAATTTTTTTTTTCAACATTAGCAGAACATTTGTTTGCATGACAGTTCCCATTTAGCTTTTGACAAGCTCTATAGCTGGTCAATTTATTTTACTTTTAAGTGAAATGATGAATAAAGAAAAGAATATTACTTTCTTTTGCTAGCACTACATAGTTATTTGCCTTTGTTAAATAATTATTATTTATGACTCCTTTAATGGTCGTACAGCA
The DNA here is from genome assembly GCA_004320125.1 of Scolopax mira. Lineage (NCBI taxonomy): Eukaryota > Metazoa > Chordata > Aves > Charadriiformes > Scolopacidae > Scolopax > Scolopax mira. The sequence continues at coordinate 113,371 of BJBW01001317.1, forward strand.
CAATTTTGTGGTGTTGGATTCTGTCCCATTAGGACCAGAATTTTGTCACTGAATTTTGATGCATGTGCATAATGTGAGATACAGCCCTGGGCAGCTCTCTGCAGGAATAATCTTCTGCTTTCAGGACTGCCACAGATGCCACGGTCACGGCCGGTCCAAGTGTGGGGTGTGCCATGGGGCAGGTCGGGTAAGGAGCTGGGGAACCCCCCGCCGGGCAGCCTGTGTTCCTTATTCCTTGAAATTTGGGCTTCATTTGCAAAATTACCACACGTGCTCTCTTATTATGAAGGTAGGAAACCCGAGAGCAGCTCTGGTCCGCTCCCCCTTTGCTGCCCTGCATCCCAAACATCTCAAACCCCTCAGGTTCACCCCGTCCCAGCTGATGCTCCCGCAGAGATGCTCAATGGGGTTGGGAAAGTCCTGCCTGGGGGGCAGCGGTGTCTCAGCACACAGCCATCCTCCAACCTGGGGAGAGGAAAAGGAGAATTTTCTCCCACACTGGTGAAAGGCGGTCAGATCTCAGGCACGGCATGCAGCAAACTGGCTGCTCCTGGCCTCGGGGTGCCTGAACCCAGGGGTGAAAGTGCAGCTGCAAATTTGGGCTTCTCTCTCTAATTGTTCTTCTGCACAGATATGCCCAAAGGTGGCCAAAAGATTTATTGTGACTGTACTAAAACTGCCCCTTAATTAAAGTTAATCTGATTATATACGAATACTTACATATATGAGTCTACTACTAATTGTATTATTAAATAACCGTGAAACAACATGCGTGTAAGAAAAAAGACATTTCAGCCTAGATCCTGTGTCTGGTTTGTGTCACTGCTGAGTTTGATTGGGGCACCTAATTAATCCAGAGTCATGACTTCGGAGCTGTTTTGTACATTCATTTGCCGTGCATGCACTTGCCAGACACCTTTCTCTGTAAGCCTAAGTTGGCAATTATTCTGGTAACATACATAAAAGCTTTTGATTTATGAACCTGGTGGTTTTTCCCTGCCAGTCACCCCCTCTTTTAACCCCCGGTGTGTTTGCAGAGGAGGTGTGTGCCGTGCCGGGGGTCGCGGCGGGGGCTGGAGCAGCAGAAGCGCTGTCAGCTCTGCTCGGGCACCGGTCGCAGAAGGTAGGATGGGCTCCTCTGTGCCCCCCGTTACTGCCACCCCACTCCCACCCTGCCCCTTCCCTCCGCCCACCCACCGGGGACCTCACTGGGAACCAGTCACCCCAGTCCCACCGGCCCAGTGGAGGCTGTCAGCTGAGGATCTGCAGGTAGGAGGAAAATAGGGGAAAGTTGACGGGGCAAAAAAAAACCCTTAATTTTTTTTTTTTTTTTTTGAGCTAAAATGACTGCCCTTGCTGGCTGCTGGCCGGGTCACGGTGCAGAGCTGGGCCATGCTCTGTGTGCCTCTGGGCTGCTCTTTGTTTTCTGCTGTACAGATCCCCAGCAGATAGAGCACTACAGCACTGGCTTCATTCTCCAGGAAAGGCTGCTCAGAAGAATCCTTGCCCTCCTCTGGTTTTTAAGTGAACTTTCATTTTAACATCTATTTTTCATTCTGGGTGGCCCACCCTCAGCATTCAGAAAGCAGGCTGATAGCCCAACTCATGAGAGCAGATCTTAAGCTTTCGGAAAATAATAATTTTTTGGCTCCCTTGCCTTCCATATTTTTTACCTTTCTGTGGCAAAACTGCTGTGTTTCACAGCATCTCTGGGAAACCGGAGAACGCTTTGGGTTTTCCAAGGAGAACAGAGTTTCAGGAGCTGGGGCAAGAGAGAGGCTTTGAGTCTCTGTGGGTCCATGTTCCGCCTCCCGCCCCGGGTCCCGGTGGGCTCCGCTCGGCTCAGAGCCCGGCGGGGGCGGTGGGACGGGGCTGGAAGGAGCAGAGGGGCTCCAGCCGCTCCGAGGTCTGGGTCCCGCAGCGCACGGTCGGGGCTTGGCAGGTTCCACGGCCAGCACAGCCTGGAAAATTATTACCACCCTCTGCTTTATCCAAACATGAAACTTAACAGGCTTAAAAATGATCTTTAAGTGACAAAAAAAAAAAACCCAAGGAAAAGAAGGCACTCTGTTCTAAAACTGTTTTGTTTATGTAGCTCCATTAAGTTTAACATAACAGAGATGGTATCGTGCATAATCGTGGCAGTCATTCTAAAGCATGAATCCTGGGGCTAATGATGGCTTGAAGAGCCTTAATGAATCAGCTGTTAGTGGCTGCAGTGGCTGCAGTGGCTGCTCCCTGCCTGGGCAGGTGCCTCCTGCAGCTGGGGGACGGCGGCAGCGGCTTCAAAGTGGCTTCCCACCCATGCGTGAGGAAATTGTGATTATCCTTAATTTAGATGTACAAATACATTCTTTGACTAACTCTGCATTTACAAATAGATTTGAGGTTGGCACTAGTCATTGCTTTTTCCCTTGCCTCCCTTGCTGTCCTTGCCTCCCGTCCTGCCGACCCACACCATCGGGCTGGGATGAGCCACCCTCTGCCCCCAAGGATCTGGAAGTGGGCAGCGATTAGAGTCCTCTTTACAATCCTTCCCGTTGCATCCAAGGTGCAATACCTGTTCTGGCTGGGGCAGCAGGACCTGTGAGACCTGCCGGGGCAAGAAGAAGCTCCAACACTTCAAGCAGCTGGTGATAACCCGGTGAGTGCTGTGGGAAGAGGTTCAGAGCTGCTGGTTGGACTCCTTATGTTACTGCAAGGCTTGGGAGCTCTGCTGGGGTCTGTAACAGGGGCCTGAGAGAGGATTTATTTCCTGTGGTCAGGCAGAAAGAAGGGCTTAGAGGAGCAGCTTTACTCCTTAGTGATGTCCGTGGGGCACGGTGGGAGCTGCAGCAGGTTCTCAGGGGGAAAGGGTGGTCCAAGGTCACACAGAAAGCCAGCAGTGGAGACACAGCAGCTGATCCTCTGCCTGGGACCAGCCTGAGCCCTGGCCACCAAGGAAACCCGGGCAGTGGCCCAGCTGCCTTTGCTGGGGCCAGTGATGGCCAGGGCTGCTGGCCATGGGATGCTCTGGCTTTTCCCCTCGGGGAGCTCCGGTGCCAGTGATAACAGATGGGGCTGCAGAAGGTCTGAGCTGGGGAGGTTTAGCTAAAAGCCATTACCTGCCCCGCTGGGTGCTTCCCGAGCACTTCCCTGCTTTTGTACAAAATGCCTTCAATTACCCTCGGTGAAGACCTTCATTTTTCAAAACACCATCTCGGTCCATCCTGAGAGAGTGGAATTTCCCCAGCTGTGCCCATCAGGCTGGTGGGGCTCCTGGGGGATGCGGGGGCCCCAGACAATCACGGCTCTGCCAGACGAGACCTTCAGCTCCTTTGGAGGCCACCATCAGCCACTAACCGTGTCCGTGTCCTACAAGTAATAGAGCAAAATGGGTCCCTAATGGGAGCTGTTGCTTTGGAAAGGCAATAAAAGCCCTTTCTTGGCCAGGAGTTAATACCTGTGGGAGGGCTGGAAGCTGCAAGGTGAGGTGCCCACCATGAAGGTCTGATCTCAGGAGCCTTTATGCCAGAGTCAGCCGTGGTTGTTGCAAACACAAGGTTATTAAGAAACTAACGTGGGAGTGCACAAAAGTTAGGCAGGTGTGAGTATTGTCCTGGGAAACCAGGGAGCATCTGAGCGTTGTCGGGACGTTAGGAAGGGTCTGGAGCTCAACCAGCCCCGGGTCGTGCTGCTGCTTCCCCTCTCTCTTGCAGGAAGAACAACGTCTTTGAATTTGTTTCTGAGCATCATCTCAACTTCCCAGAAAAGCTGCTCCGCAAAGTCAGTGGAGAGAACATATTCAAAGATGAAAATGTGTTGGTGAGTGTGACTCTGGGGGACGGGGGGATCCCTCCCTGTGTGGCTGTGGATGAGGGGCATGTGAAATGTCTCCAGCTGTTCTGGAGACAGCGATAACCCTCTCCTGCAGCAGAACTGCCAGGTTCCTGATAATGGAACACAGCTTTTCTTATTTCTACAGTCAGAAGAAATGTAGGGATTATGAAATCCAGCAAAAGTGGGTCTTTTTCCATTAGGAGCCACTGGGAGAGCACGACTTCTCTCCTCCCTGTGGGGCCATTGGGGCCAGGGAGCTCCTGGGCTGGAAGAGAAGTGCTCTGGCAGGAACAGGTACCCAGAGGTGACTTCTGTGGTCTGATGGTGTGGCACCAGGGAGCCATCAGCTTCTGGCCATTGCCCCTTGGGGGACAGCATCCTCAGCTTCCCCTGAGGGTTGTTGGGTTTTCTGCCTGACAGAAGGCCAAGCCCTGCCACAGCAGTCAGTGGCCATTGCCAGACCAGCAGAAATCCCACTCCAGAGTTGTTCTCCACAGCTCTGCAGCAACAGCAGGGGCCATCCAGCAGCACATTTGTCCCTGGGGCAAACCCTGCTGCCAGCAGAGGAGCCAGGAGCTCATCCCACCAGCAGGAGCTGGTCCAGGAGCTCTGGAGCCAGGATCCAGCCCAGAGATGCTGCTGCTGGCCGGGGCTGCTGGCCAGGCTGCCCTGGGCATGAGCAGGGCCGTTAAACGAGGGGTTCATCAATGCTGGATATCTCTTCTCCTCCAGCTCCCTCCCAGAGGGAATCTGGCTCCGTATACCTGCAAAATCTGGGGCAAAACAGTGTGAAAATGGCTGAAGTACAATGCTCTCATACAGCCAAAGCCATTCCTAGGCTGCTCAGGCCCCAGCTTGGTTTTTTGGGTTTTTTTTGTTTGGTTTTTTTTTTATGTCAGTGCAAATAGGAGATGATTTAACTGTGCCTTTTTTATTATTTATTAGTTGTTTTGCAGTCATCTGTAGAAACTTCAGTCATGTACCAGACTGGGAGATGGCACAGACCAGCTGTCCCCCGAGAGCTATTACTCAGTGTCACACATCTGTAGCAGGGACACTGCAGAACCCCTTTGGGAGTTGAATGGTGCTTTGGCATCTGAGTCACTCTCTAACAAACGCTTTAGATCCGAAGTTCTACGAGCACTAAAACCAGCGGGGTCTCTCGTACAAGCTGCTGTCACTCCTGGCCGTGCAAGGAGTCGCTGTGTCCATGACTCTGCCCACAAGCCCAGTGCTTCTTCTGCCAACCATCCATCCGTGTGCTGGGGGAAAGAGAGAGGCTTTGAAAAAAACCTTTCAGATTTAACGGCGCTGCAGGAAGGTGGTGACAGTGGGTCCTCTTGGGGCACAGAGTCACCCAGTGCTGGTTTCAACCAAAGCTTCATTTGGTTCAACTACGAGGAGCACCAACCTCTCTCTAGAGAGGCACAATCCCTGGTTTGGACACTTCTACCTTTGGCTGGGGTGGGAGGACATGCCCCTGGGACTCTGGGCTTAGCATCAATTCTGTATATTTCTGTTATATGCCCAGGCCTTCCCTTGCGTGTGCTGGGGCTGGAATGAGTCTGTGCCAGACAAACAGGGTGTCTCTGGCACGGTTGGGTTTATTTCTTGCAGGTGTACCCCATCGTGGACTTCCCTGACCCCCAGATCTCCCTGGCCTCGCAGCGAGCCATCGCAGAGCACAGCGCGGCGCTTGCCACCACCTCCCGCATCCTCCGGCAGGTAAGGGGGGCCCTTGGGAGGGGAGGTCAGCCAAAGACAATTAATTAGTGAGCTTGTTTAGGCACAATAAGATGTTGAGATGGTAACCGGCTTCATTTTTTATTTAGAAGTGATCTTTAGCAAACGAAAAAGAAATTCTAATCATCAAAGAAATCTTAATTACCAAGTGAAATACCAGGGAAATAATTTTTCAGACATGTATCAAGAGATGCAGGCGACTGTGGTTATTGCTGTTCCTTTTACCTTTACAAAGCCCCAGCAAACATTATTTATTACCACTATTTTTATCTTAGAAGCTAATTTTGAACAAACATTAGGATTCCACTCCATCAGATTCTGGGTAGAGTGTTGCAATCCCTGTTGCTGCTGTTATACATGTGATGGCAAATGCGAAAGTTTAGCTAGAACATACTGTCTTTTCACCCACAGGAAAGAGGAGGTTTCACATTAAAAATGCAAGTAAACTGAAAGACCAAAATAAACTTAATGGGGGAGAGGTTTGATTTTCCATGTGGTCTGTCAAAAGCAGCTCTTTGGCAAACTCCTGTCTTCCGACTCGATTCCAGCCTATAATTTCCTCTTCTCAGTGTCAGAGGCAGTTTTCTCTGGATCCCTGTGCAACAGCCAAGGCATCCTCTGGCTGTCGGGGAAGGAGGTGCTGGGAACTTCCCACCCTGCCAGACCCCAGCACCAAGCCAGGTTTGTGCCCACCCGGGCCACCTGCTGCTGGGGTGTTCCCCACTGTTCAGTTCTTCAGCCCCTGTGCTTGTCATTGGCTGAAGCTCTTCCTTTTAATAATCAGCACTATTTGGAGAAAGCTGGGGGGGAATCTGCTTTGCTTTGCTTGGCTGGTGCTCTTCTGGCTTCTCCCGTTGGTCGTGCGTTGGAGGTAAATTCCAGGACCAGGGGTACCCTCTGGGGCTAGAGGGGTCAGAGCCCCACAGGCTTTACTGGGTTTGCCTTAAAGTTTGAACTTTACTTAAAGTGGAGAGTTTGCACGTGTAGCCACAGCAGGAGGTGAGAGCCGGGGGGCTGCACTCCATGATCTGTAAGGTCCCTTTCAGCTCAAACCGTTCTGTGATCCTATGATTCTATGCAGGCAGGTTCCTTCCCCTTCAGGCAGGGAAGGCAGGGGAGCAGCAGGGGTTAAATCTGCAGCAGCTTCTGCAGTACCAGAGCACAGCGTGGCCCATCACCGACATCTCCTCCTGCTTCTGAGGGACAGAGGTGACCCGTGCCCACAGTTCACCACCAACGCCAGCGATTGCTGGTGCACCTCCAGACTTTCCCATGTCTTTCCTACATTCCCAGGGCAGGGTCAGGAATCTGTGTTCACACACAGCCCTCAACCACGGGTGAGACGGGATGTGCTGACACACCCAGAACTGGACATGAGGGCTTAAAGGGTTTAAGGAATTAGTGTAAATAGCTATAAGTGCAGTAAAATGGTCTAGTCTGCAGGGGCTGGGAGATGCTGGCTGCAGGCAGGGGCCCTGCTGATGGCTGTGGGGCTGGGCTGGTGACTCTCCAGCCGGTTTTCTTTCCCCCTTCACAAGGCAGCAGCTCTCTCAGACTTACGAGGTTTCTGGCTAAAAGTTGGGGCTTTTTTCCTCTCTACTCGTGCCGGTCTAAAGCAAGATACAGCCCCTGCTCCACACCACTTCCTTAATTCGAGCTTTTCCCTTCCTTTCCCAGCGTCAGACAGTTGAGCTGATCCCCATCACAGAAGTGGACTCCCAGTGTTCGGGGAAGCCTTACCTCTACTACATCTACGGGCTGGAGAACGAGGTCTATGTGCTGGATAACCCCCAGCGCTGCTGCTGGGGCTGCACCCTCCTCTGAGCCCCGGGGAAGAAACACAGTCAGGGCATCCATCGCCCAGTGACCCCCCCGGCCCCTGCCTGCGGGGATCCAGGGATGCTCGGGGACCCTCACACCGCACCCCTGGGCTTGTGTCTGCCCCAGGGACTGCATCAAAGTGGGGAAGGGGAGAAAACCACGACACCCCTCCCTCCAGGCCACCTGTATCAGAGCTGGGGTGGAAGGTCCTGGTCCCATTGACCCAGGAGGGGTTGGCAGTGATTCTGAGGGTGCAGGATCAGGCCTGGGGGTGGGGGGAGATTTCCCCCCTTGTGGATGTGTTTTCTTTCTCGTTGCAAAGCCGTGTCATTAAAGTGATGCTTATTGACAGAGGCATTTTGAGTCCAGCTCTGCAGTTTGTGACTGGTGCCCTTCTTTCCCCATTTCATTTGTCAGTTTTCACAAGTTACTACTAGTCTTTAAAAAGGAGGATTGTTTGATCTTTAAAAACCCACCAGGATGGATTTTTTTTTTGGCAAATGCTTCCCTTCAGAGCTTCGAGGCTCCAGGGCACAAGGAGGTGAGAGCAGGTTTCCTGAGACAGCACTGCAGGATGTACATGCGAAGTTGTTCCTTCCTATATATATATATCTATATATGCATATACATATCACAGTGTGCATTTGTACTTACAAATATATATTTTTATATATGCATTTTCTATAGCCAGGCACGTGGAGCAGGCCAGCAGGGCACATAAATCAAGCAGCCTGCCTGCCAGGCAGTGACAGATGCATCTAATGCGGTTTTAGCCCGGCCTTGCCCCAGTTAAACAAGTCCCTGACCTGCTCAGGGCTGAAAAATGACCCGAGGAGCTGATCCTGCACCTCATCCTACCTGGTGGCCCGTGCAGCACAGGGCAGAGGGTGCTGGTGTTGGGATGCCCCGGGAGGAGCTGCAGGACCCGCGGGCTGTGGTCACGCAGCAGAGTCAGTGCAGTCCCTGCAGCCACAGCCAGGGCTCGATTCTGTGGTGTTTGAAGGTTCAGCCTGGGCTCTGAGGGCAGCCCCCTCTGCCCATCACGGCTCCTGCAGCCCCAGCGCCCGTGCAGCCTGGGTGACAAAACCCCTGGGGAGACCGAAACTGCTGCCCGTCAGTGGAAATGTTGGTGCCTACACAGAAGGTGAAGTGTTGGGAAAAAGAGCTGGAAATGGCTCCCAGGGGCTGGCAGGGGAGAAGGGAGACGAGGGAGGCACAGGGATGCTCAGCCCCTGGGGGGCTGCAGGGTTGGAGAGCGGGCAGCAGCCGGGCTGAGTCCCAAGAAAACCACCCTACCCTGCCGAGACCGGGCTAGCCACGAAATGCAAACGGTAGCCACCCCTGGCAGGGTCCTGTCCTCTGCTGGGGCTGGACCTGAGGCTGATGGAGGGCACCTTGCCCTTTGAGAGGACCACACAGCACCATTGGGGCAGAGAAGAAAAAAAGGAGGGTGTTTTTCTTTCTGAGCCACCAACAGAGCAGGAGCAGACAGTTTGGATAAGCTTTAGCAGCAATCCCAATAGCCTAAATAATCATGGGGCCAGATTCCTCCTGGACAGAGCACTTGCCAGTGGTTGTTCAGAAACAAATACAACCCTCACTTTGTTCTCACCAAGTCCTTCTTGAAGAACAAGATAAACTTTGTCCTCTGCTGCTGCATGGGGGAGGCTGGGCAGGGGTCTCCTGACATGGAGAACCCCGATCCCACCGTGGCAGAGGATGTGGTGGGACATCCTTCCTCTGAAATACCCCTGCCCTGCCCTGTCCCCATCCCCCTGGGGGATGCAGGAGGGACCTTGGGGTTTTTAGCTCGCTGCTTTCTGATCGGTGCTCAAACTTGCCCGTGTCCCCATGCTCGGGGAAAGGCCGGGGCCACCAGTGTCTCACCTGGGCACGGGGGGGACGGTGGGAGCAGCCAGGGGCTGGGGGTCTGTCAGCCCGTCCCACAGCCATGCGCTGGGCGACTCTCCCTGTGCCAAAGCCTCACCCAGCCGAGGTGGGACGAGCATCCCTGGCTGAAGGCAGAGGTGGGAGCGAGGGGCTGACACCCCAGGCCGGCTGCCGCCTCCCCCCGTGACGGCCCTGGGGTGGGAGTCCTGCCATTCCTGGCATTTTTTTAATAGAACGTCAACTATATTTAGATCAAAAAATAAATACGTTCTTGGCTGGGGCACACTTCTCAATGCCTGATGAATGAGCAGGACCTCTTTCACAGGAAACTATAAAATTCCCGGGTGATGGGCTGCCTCTGCCGGGGCACCGGGAAGCAGAGCCCTGCGCTCCCGCTGCCGGCCTGCGTTCCACCCCCTGACAGAGGGCACCGGCCATTGCTGCTGCTAATAACTGCTCTACTACCTTTATTATTCATGCTGCTTGGGAATGAGGAAAGCAACTCGCTGATGCTGACACCCTTATGCTCTGTTTTACAGAAAACAAAGCTTTTTAAGGCCCTGCTGGGTGTGAGCAGAGGCACCCCCGGCTGGGCCGCAGGGCTGTTTGGGGACGGCGCCTGAGCGTGGCCATTTTCTGCCATCCCTTCCCCTCGTCTTCCCCAGCACCATAGGGGATGTTTGGGGGCCTTGGCTAGTCCCTGAATTTGTCTTTATGGATTTGCTGCCCAGGAATTCATCCCTGTGCAGCCCCCCGGGGTCACAGCTGCAGCTCCAGCTCAGTGGAATTTGCTCAAATTGAGGGTTATTTCAGCCGCTGCAGCGCGGGTCTGGGCAACGTCCTGGTGGGGTCCCATCTGCGCTGAAGGGAGCAAACTCTGCCAGGTGAGTTCAAAGTTTCCCACCACCCTCCCAGACCCCCAGGTCTTTGAAGGTTTATAAAATAAGTTTGATCTCTTGACACAGCAGCCCTTAAATGCAACATCAACCGATAAATATGATGCATTGGTGGCAGCAGCTGTGCTTTCAGCTCATCCTCTGCGGTTGCTGGTGGCAGGGGACCGCAGCATCACAGAGGTGAGAGGTGAATGGATTCCTGGTGGGTTTGACTGGGTTCCCCCCAGGACCTCCCTCCTTCCAGCCCCTCTCTGCTTTCTCCATCTTTCCCTAGGGCCCCCCAGCACATTGGGATAACCCAACCACCTCCTCCATGGCAGGAGGGATGGAGCCTTGCATGAAGTCTATCAACTTTCCACCAGCTCCCCTGTCCTGCCCAGGTCCCTCAGGCCACCAGTGCCTGCTCCAGCCCTGGGAGCAGCAGGCAGGAGGGTGGGAAAGAGCTGTCCTCCTCTTCCCTACTTCTTCAGTTTAGCTTGTCCTGTGTGTTTTTGCTTCTAGCACCTTTAAAAATAACATTTTTTCTCTCTGCCAGAGCAGGTTCATTTCTTTACGTTGAAAAGCCAACAGCATACTGAAGAGACTCTTCAAAAAACAATATCCTCCCAGGGAAAAAAATATCCTCCCTGCATTGATCTGCCCATCTGCCTCAGCACCGAGATCCTTCACACACTGACCTCCTGACACCGCCTGCTTTTGTGGAGAAAACTGCTCGGAATCAGGATGCTTTTTCTCTCGTCTTTCCAGGTCTCGGAGGGTTTTTTCCAGCGTCTGAGGCTGCGCTGGGCTCTGCTCTCTCAACATGGTAATATCGTATCTGTGTTTTGTGCTTGTTAATCAGCAGTCAAACTCCCATTTTAGGACATATTTTCACTAAAATGCTGCCTTATGTGGCTTTTTCCTCCCTGTGATTCCGGTGACATCACCCTCCAAGCAGTCGATTTGAACAGCGATCGCCCCAGCGAGTCCCTGGGCGGGAGGACAAGGAGCTGGGGGGGCGTGGGACCAGTGTCCCCTCACGGCAGGGACCTGGGGTCAGCTGTGAGCCCAAAGCCATCCCAAGGGAAACTTTAAACCTTCATGAAGCAGCAGCGAGAATTGCTGTAACACCAATGGGTTTTGGAGTCCCCTTGCCTCTGTTTTTGACAGGGGAGGGCTCAGCTGGTGAAGACACCAGCCAGCCCCACCACACCACCAGCCAGGAAATACCTCTCCCACACTCACCTGGGAAGGAAAAAAGCCCTTACAAGTGGCAGCAGGGGCCAGTGGGGGAAATGTGCCCTTCGAGCAGGGTACCTGCCGGTCCTGGGGAGCACGGGTGGCCCAAGGCTGGCTGGGGTGGAGCCACCGAGACCCCAAGGCTTTCTCCAACCACGCCTGCCAAGTCAGAGGACAGCAACAGAAAAACCAAACCTTTAATATTGTGCAAGGAAAACACTAAATAGACACAATCTGTAACACACTGAAATGGAGCGTTATCAGGTTGGGTTTTTTTCTTTTCCTTTTTATTCCCTCCCCCCCCCCGCCCCGGCCCACATTACTCTGTCCCCAGACAGATGACGTTTATTTGCCTGAGCTGTAGCTGGGAGCTTGTACAATCTTATCACTGTCAAAGCACAGCCTCACAGAGAAGTGATGTTATCTTTTGCTCTCTGCTATTTTTGCTCCTTCAGGGCCGCCCTTGCAATAGAAGAGTAATTAGTAATTGGGCAGCAGCTCAAAAGAGGTTGTGTGAGTGTCTGTGGAGCTCCTCGCTTTCCCAGACAAGCAAATGCTTCTAAAACTCTTTATTTCTTGTAGTTCTTGGGCTCAAAATTGCTATGAATGAGTTACAGGGCTTGCTATCACAAAGGGGTAAGTTTTTAAGGACGAGGAAATACATTAATTGGTTCAGGCACTAAGAACATATGAAATAAATTGAATTTCATTTTGGGATTAAAGAGGAAAATCTAGGGAGGCTCCAAGACAAATTTGAGAAAACATGAGAGCTGCAGTCAATTCAAGTGTTTCAACCATTATTTTTTTTTCTTAACCATTTGAAATTTGTTTTCCCAGAATTGGGATCTCTCGCAGAGAGCTGTGATTTGGGCTGACATGCATCACTTTGCGTTTGATACTCCAAAACTAACCGGAATTTCGCATTCAGCTGCAGGCACAGGCAGGGCCAGGATACACAGATTGCTCTCAGTGGTTTATTTTTGGTCTTTTTTTTTTTCTCTGCTCATTTGCCCCCCACCCTCACCTTTACCCCCCCCCTCAGTTCTTCACTGTTTATTTCTCAGCCCTGGCAGGAGGTGCAGACCCCGCTTCAGCGACCGACCCGGCTCTGGGGGGATGGAGGATGCTGTAAGGGCACCCCCAGGCCTTTGAGCTGATGGGACCTCTGTGCCTTTGGTCCAGCGACCCCATTTAGTTTGAATTCACAGGAAAATGGTAGTGCCCAGATGTGGGGGCTCCAGCAGCACCTACTGGGTGCCGGGAGGGTTTCCATAGCCTTGTGAGGCTATGGAAGGAGGATGGATCCGAACCCCGTGGGGCTACAAACAGTTGGACACAGGCAGCCCCTGCCCCGGGTCCTTACATTGCTCCTCTGCCCCCAGCAGTTCCCACCTCAGCTCCCACCTGGAGCCCAGTATAATCCCAGTGACGTTCCTCCACTGCCTTCAGATGTGGCTTGTGCACTTGCTGACATTACTGGGGAAGGATTTATAACCTGTATGAAATAGCAATAAAAATTTCTATTTTATTCTAAGCCACTTGAAGGAAAAGAACCCCTTTCTGCACTAAAACAAATGCAACAAGGCAACACTGGGGTCTCTTCCATCCCCAGTGGCACAGGGCAGACAGCATTCCTACAAAGTCAGTGCAAACCAAGGAGCCTGCCCCTAGAGCAGGCCTTGGCAGGTTGAAAAGTCTCGTTTATGAAGTAAAACATTAAAAAAAAAAAAAGTTTTCATTGCTATTAGTGACATTTGCTCAGCAGACATTAAAAATGAGAAAGCTGAAATCCATCTGGAAGTTACCTGAGGCCTTGGCACGGCTGGGAACGGCTCTGGGTCCAGGGCTGCTCCTTGAAGATTTAAGAGTAGGCTGCAGCCTGAGACAGATCAGTTGCGTTCAGCCTGCCCATGGGGTATGAAAGGGAAAAGGATGGGATTTCTGGAAAAAGTAGAACAAAAGAAAACAAAATTAAGCATCTGACACTGTCAGCAGCACCGTGCTTCTTCTGACAGGAAAACCTGTTGCCTGTGGCACTGGAACAGAGGTTCCTCTGTAAAAGCAGGTTTTTTTCCCTGACCCTAACCAAAGGCCTGTACCAGGGCATCGGGGGCCGGGCGCTTCACACCCCCCCGGCAGGGAAGGGCAGGGTCAGCACCGGGGGCTGCAGGACACAACCCCGGCTCCATCCAGCCAGACCCAGCACGGTGGAGACCAGGAGAGAGCTCAAGAGAGCTGCCATGGGCTGGCACGCAGGGGCATGTGGCATTTGCCATAGTTAGTGGAAAAGCATGTACCAGTTGTTGAACTTTTATAGCTTAAATGCTGTGCCCAAAAAGTCAAGTAAATTCTTGCATATTCTAAACAAGGCAGAAAATGCCGTTTCTTTGCTAGTTGCTTTCAGCTGTAAACACTAGGATTTGATTTGTCTAAACTTTTGTCCTCTTGGGGGAAAAAAATAAATTCTTGAAGAGTAAGATATTTGTAATTTGTTCATTTTGTTTGTACTGAAAAATTCAAAAGGCTCTTGTTTTGGCTGGTGAGCACATCCCTGGGGTGCCGACGAGGGCAGACGTGGGCGCCGGGCAGTGGGGTCACCCTGGCTGGACCCAGTGGCTTCCAAAATGACCGGGAAGTCCTTGGGGTCTGCCAGTGGCCTCTCCTCTGGGACTGATTTCCAGGAGGTTGGATTATTCCCTCATTATTTGTATTTAGTGGTGCCTTGGGGGGAGGATGTCAAGTGTGACCAGGAGTTTTGGCGTTTCTCCGAGGCCGCCCCTCACTGCCCCACAGCCACAGGGTGGCCAAGAGCAGGGGGCAGGGACAGGTCTTGGTGTCCCTTCCCTTTAACCCGACAGGAGTTAAAGCAGGTCTGCAGCTTGTGCTCCCCTCAAGGCACCAGGCTCCCAGCACCAGGGGACAATAAACCCCTCTGAGTATTTGGTCTCCCTTGAAAAGTCCCTGGAAAGTGTGTAAATGTCTCCAAGTGCCACAAACTCACATTTTTAGCCTATCAAACAGTGAGGCACCCTGCTACAAAACCATACCAGTGTCACCAGCAACAGTGGGAAGTCGTTCCAGTATGGTCCTGAAGAAGAATCACAGTGGGAGGACGATGGGGGGGCAGATGCTGAGCGCTGTGAGTTGGCACAACCCTGGGGATGAGCCCATCTACCCCCGGAGCCTGAGGACACCCGAGGGACAGTGGCTTTAGATGAGTCCCAGTGGAAGCCTTCAGAAAGAGAGACAGTCTCAGAAAGGAGCCCTTTTCACGAGGACTTTTCTTCCCGCTTGCTCCCAGTCTTCCCTTTCAGACTGTTTATCCAAATCCTGCGTTTAAAGAGGTGTGTTGGAGATCTGACATCTGGCCACGGACAGACGGCGTTCTGGGTGCTGCTGTGGCAAGGTAACACCTCCACATCCTTTGGGCAGCGCTGATGTTTGGACGGTGTTACAATAATAACCGGGGTTTTTTCCTTCAGACGAGGGCCCTGGCTGTGCCCCAGCCCGTGCCGGCCTGCGAGGAGACACCGCCTGGATTCCCTCCCACCCCAGGGCTTTGGGCACGACGTCGGCCCTCCATCCTTAAACAAAGCACACATCAATATCCGGGGAAGCAACACCTGAGTAATAGCTGCAGGAACAGACACGAGGAAGCGCTGTAGAGAAAAACAATTAAGACAAAATATTAGGAAACATTAGGAATATTAGGTCCGGTCCCTAAACCCCAGGGAATTCATGAACCCCCCCCCCCCCCCGCCCCCCCACCAGGCACAGTCAATTTATCGAGTAGTTAATTAAAGGCAAGTTGTTGTTATCAATGTGGAGGTTCCCGGAGTGTGTGATTTCTTTAGTCCCCCTAAAATCACCAGAAAAGAAAAACTGCCACAACAAGTTCTCCTTGGATTTGAAAAATGGCCTTTCTTTTCTGAGTGAATTCAGAGCTGCAAAACCAGAAGGCTGGTGCCTCCCAGTCACGGCTTTCGAGCCCCGTTCCACTAAAAGGGCTGCTTTTCAAGCCTTGTCAATCTAAGGAAATTTATTTAGGCAGTCTCACGGGAAGGCCTTGGCAAAGCATTAATGGGTTTCTTTTATAAAGGAGGCCTTTATTCACTGCTCTTTAAGTTGGCCTGTGTCTCGTTGGGTTTTTGAGTTCATGTGCGGAGAAAACGTCTGTCTTTGACAGTCTCCATGCTCCAGCACCCTTGCAGGGCTCCGGAGGAATTTGTTAAGCCCGGAATGAAACATCTGGCTCAACAATAACACAGCTGCATGGAGCCTGCCCCCCAGCCTCCCCCGGGATGGAGAGGTCCTGCAGCCCTCGGCGCTGCGGGGATCTACTTCAGGGAAAAGCCCTTCTCCCACTGCGGGCGGTGGCGGGAGCTGAAGCCGGACGGTTGGAGCCCCAGCGCCTGCAGCCTTGGGGACCTGCAGGGCCGGGCTCTCAGAGCAGAGGTTTTGCCCCGTTTCACCTCGCAGCCCCCTCCCCACAGCTCTCACCGAGCAGGACACGGGGTGCCCAGGCCATTCAGGGGGACACATTTCCAGCAACGGCTGCGGAAAAGCCATGGGAGAGTCACCCTGGCCAAGCAAGTGGAGCAGTGAAGCACGTCAGCAATTTGCACAATTTAAAAGAAATAAATTTAAAATAAGATAATCTGGTTCACAAAAGCACATTCAGCGTATTCAGCCGCTGCAGCACGGGTCCTGCAGCACGGGTCCTTCAGCAACCTGGGCTGGGGGCGCATTTCCTGGGGGCATTCCCATCTGCAAGGTGGTTTGAGGTGACACCGGGGACCTGCTTCAAGCAGAAGGGGTTATTGGAACACCGTTGTTCTCTGAGAAGGGACTTTGCTTTCCAGGGAGACAAAATATGCTTCCCTTCAGTTTTATTCTATTAACAGCACCGGGCGGTGCGTGGACATGGGATAAATCAGATACTCCTGCAGGAGGAGCCCTGTGGGCCGGGCACGATGCCGTGGGGATGCTGGGGATACTGGGGATGCTGGGGTACATCACCTCTTGAAATGGGGCAACAACATGCAAAAACCTCAGCATGGAAAGATTTACTTTTGGGATCATTTGGCTGAAGAAGTTGAATTAAAAAGTAAATAAAAGCTCAAATTAGACTTATATAGGCATAATTAACCTCACTTTTTATAGAATAACACATACCCACATGAACTTTATTTTGCTCAGTGCTAGGGCAGCAGCTGGTTCAAGCCTCTGGAAGAGTGTTTCCACTGAAACACACCAGCACTTCATGAATACTTGTTTTTTCACCTCTAAATTTTTCTCTCTGGGGCTTTTAAGTGAGTTTTATTGTAGTGTTTATAGAGCTACCTCACTCTGCCTTTGGCTTATGTTTTTTTCACCTGAAGCCACTGAATTCTGAGTTTTATTAGTTACAGGTATCTGAAATCACATTCTTTTAAGAACTGACTGCACCAATAAAACTCCTGAAAAGTCTTTGTTTGAGGCAATCGCCTTCTGCCCAGGTGTCCCATTCTCCTCCAGTTGCACTAGAGATGAACAATTCTGTGCTGTTTGTCACCACCGAGGCATCAATTCCTCCAAGTCAGGACCAAGTCAATTCACTGGAGAAATATCCAAGCAAACAGTTTTGTTTTTTTTTTTCCCTTGAAATATATTGTGAGGTTGAATGCTCTGCTCTTCTTGCAGAGAATAAAACAAAACACAGCGTGACCAGCACTGAGCCAACCCCCCCACCTCTTGGGCCACAGCAACACAGCCTCTTCCAGGTGGGAAGGAAGAACCTCTTCAGTGCTCAAAAGCCATGACCGCAGGGGAAGGTCAGAACAGCGTATTTCTTACCTCATTTAAAGATTTTCTTACCTTTTCTGCAGGGTCCCAGCAGTGTGGGGGGTGCAGAGCTGGCCCCAGGCCCACACACCGTCCATGCTCTACAGCAACCAGCTCTCACCCCATCACCACCCAGTCGCTCCTGAGGACAGAGCTCCCTCTTCACGGGTTTAGGGCCCATAAAGAAATCACAGTGCCCAGGGGTTTTCCATAGACCTCTGAGGGAAACCTGTTAAATGTCTCCAGATCTGCCTCCCCTGGCCCTGCCTGGAGAAACCTGTGCAAAGAGTGGTGGGATGATGAGACTCCAGCCAGCTCCCCGGTTCCTCATCGGCGCCATGGCTTGGATGACACCTACCCTTGAAGGTGTAGCCCATTAACAGGGAGATACTGTCCTCCAGTGACAGCTAATTTTCTCCTACCTATCTGAGCTGAGAAATTTTATCTTGGGTCCTCTTGTTTGCCTTTTAGACAAGGTATCCCAAATTTATAGAAAGAATCCACATTTACTTAAGCAAAGGGCTGCTGTCCTCCAAGCACGTCTCCCTTGCAGAGGTGTGTAAAGCCAAAACTCCAGCCACTGTCATTTCTGAACTGTTTTTCTCCCCACCTTAGTTACGTGGGTTTTTTTCCCCATGCTTATGTGCAGGGCAGTGCCCAGGACCCCCTCCTCATGGCCAAGGCCAATTCCTCCCCAGGGGACACACGGCCCCGGGGTGGGGATGACCCCGGTGATGAGGGGAGATGCCGTGGGAAACCTGGGAAGAGGAAGGTGACCCAGACGGAGCTGCTGTCCTTAAACAGCCTCTGCCTTTCCCCTGGCGAAATCCTCCCAAATCACAAACAGAAGGTCCCTTCTCCTTCCTCAAATATTTCTTAAAAAAAGCCTAAAACCAAAAAAAAAACCCCAGGGACCACAAATAAGACAGCTCTGCAAATATTTGTACGTTCAGACCAGTTGAGCTTTGAAACACTTCAGCTTGCAAAACTTCAGCTGAACTGCGGTTTCTCCCCCGTCAATGGTTATTTTCTCTCTGACCCCCCCCTGTGCTGTGCTCCCAGCTGGCTCTGCCGTCGGGGGGAGCAGGGAAAGGCCCCCCCGTGCCCAGCTGAGGCCAGAGGCTCTCCCTGCACTGCTGGCGTGTGATGGGCCACGGGCTCCAGCCCAGGGCCAGGGCTTGGGCAGGGCCACCCCTCCCTGCCAGAGCTGCTGCGCTCCAATATCCATTTCTCATCCATTAAAGAGTTTATTTTCAAAGCTCTCCTAGACCATCCCGAGGCGAACCTGGGGGTGATTGCATTTTACCAAGGTCCTGGCTCAGGGGTGGCAGCAGCAGCATCATCAACCTTCCTCCTTCCCTCCTCCTCGCAGAGCCCTCACCCCACTGCAACCCCCTTCCCGTGGGAAGGGAACTGGAGCAAGATTTGGGAGACTTTCATATCCAGAAATAGGTTATTTAATGTTTTAGGAACATATTTTCATGTATTGTCAGTCATATTTAGGAGAAAAATTATACAGCACAAACTGGAGCTGAGCGTTCTCGTGGGAGACACAAAGTCCTCGCGTTTGCCACCGACGGGAGGAAATTCAGAGGTTTGTCCTTTGCAGATTCACGAGCTAAAACGGGCACCAGTTACTGCAACACGTGGTGCCCAACCAATCACGACCCAACGTGACGTACCCCTGTGCTTCCAGGAAAGAGCTCCATCAACACTAAAACCCAGCAGGGGAGAAGTTGAGCTCTTTTGGGCTGCTTCCACATGGTCCATGTGGGAAACAATCAGTGTCCGTGTCCACAGAGACGTGTCACAGCAGCGGCACTGAAATTCATTGTACAGACAGCACAGAAAACACTGCCAGCCCGTGGCACGGTCACAGCCTGGCCTTGTCACCTCCCCGGGGGGGTGGCCGAGGTCCTTGGCACGGTGAGACCTGTCCCCATCCATGGCTGCTTCGAACTCTCCCCCCCTGCTCCATCTGTTCTCACCTGGCAGAGAGCAAACCTGGCGCAGCCGGGATGAGCAGCTTCCAGCATCCAAAATCCTGGATTTTCCTCTTGCCAGGATCCCAGAGCAGCTCGGGGTCATGCACGAGCCAGACACCGTGGAGCGGTCTTTGTACCCCGGCTTTTATTTGGAAGGATGGACCAGCACAAGATGCTCTGCACAGTCACCCAGCAGAGTCTTTGCCCTCAGCCTCTTCCCGTGGCGCCAGGGTCCTGGCAAACACCTCCCTCCTCCTCCTCCCTCTTCTGACAGAGCTCTCTGTTTGCCGGAGCCCCAAACCCAGCTCCCTCCACACCAGCAGCTGTGGGATAAACCACTGCAAAACACGGGGCAGTGTCTTCACCGGGGGCGAGCTCCTCTGTGTGCTGACTCTGAATTTCAATTTTAATATCAAAACTCAAGGCTCACATAAGTTTTCATCTGTTAGATGCACTAATTTAACTTTTTTTTTTCCTCCTTATGCTTGAGATGCAGACGATGATGTTTCCCTGCTTAATTGCAGTGATTTTTTTTTTTTTTTTTTTTTTTTTTAGCAGTCAGTGTTTTACAAGCTGCAGAAATACCCAAAAGGCTGGAGTGGATGCCAGGAGCCCCACAAGCCTGAAGCAAGCACACGGATGCTGAAATGGGAACTGGAAGGGAGAAAAATTGCAGTTTATAGATCACAGAACCAAAACCCAAACCAGACCATGGTATCTCTGCGGGGGACCACAGAAGAGGGGTCCATTGGAAATCTCAGTTCTACAGGGCTTACTGCAGGTGCTGCCCCACAGACACCAGGAGCTGGGAGCATCCTGGGAGGCACAGGATGAGGGTCCCCATCTGTACTGGTTTAGCCACGGATGGTCGAGGTCCAGTCGAGCATCGCCTACCCTGGGGACATGTCCACACCACCCACCCATGTCTCTTCCAGACTTAATGCATGGCCTTAAGCTTGTGTCCTTGGTGGGAGATATGCCAAAAAAAGGAAAAATTGTCACTGCACACTTTGTACAGGGATGTTTAAGGAACATCCCAGCACGGTCAGGGCTCGGGCTCAGTTTATCCCAGAACCTGCATGGACTGTGCTGCCAGACAAGGCAAAACAACCCCCAAGCCCAGGGAGCAGAGGGCAACGTGCTGCTGAGCTTTTGGTGATGCTCTGTTGATTTATTTTTCGCATTTAGTTTTCTTGCAGCCCCCCGTGCTGGCTGTGCACCTCCCTCCCGGCTGATCCCTCCTGGGGGTAACCAGCTCTGTGCACACACGGACACCCATCTTCCAGGGAATGCTGTGGGGATGTCACTGCCTGGGCTAAAATACCATTTCACAGGCGAGTCACACGATTCCCATCACCACTTACACTCAGCGTGTGCACTTTTGGCTGCCTTTATATCCCAGGGTATGGAACGATGATGTGTCTTAAAAAAAAAGTTTACAAAGATATAAAGACAATTCCCTTGTAACAGAATGAAGAAGAGGCAATAAAGCTAAGCACGGGGCTTTATTTTCCACTCCCACTTCACTGATAACCAGAGAGCTTGTATCCAAGGCAGCTTTGTTATTTCTCACACAACATCAGCTCTGCACATCCCGACCTGCAGCATCCAGAGGTGCCCAGAACTGACACCCCCAGGCACCCAACGCAGACCCGAGAGGGACAACCGACCCCAGGAACATGTGTGCCAGGACCCCCTGTGACACTCCTCCTTCACCTGGGGATTGTGCTGCGGCAGCAATTCATTGCCTCTCTTTAAACAGCCCCGGGTTTCCAGGATTATCAACCAGGCAAGAGCCCAGGGCTGGGGGGTCCAAGAGGCGCTTGGACCCCACGTACAGACACCTCTGCACTCCACATGGGTCTCACCAGCTCACACAGGGTGATGGACTGGCCTGCTCCCCCCAGCACCAGCGTGGGGCAGCCCCCATGTGTGGAGCAGAGCCTGGCACAGAACCCAGTGGGTTCAGCTCCCCCCAGTCCTCATCTGCAAGTCCATTTATTAGAAGGAGGCAAACACCCACCGCGTGGAGCACACCTGAAAGAAACCAGC
Organism: Scolopax mira; assembly: GCA_004320125.1. Taxonomy (NCBI): domain Eukaryota; kingdom Metazoa; phylum Chordata; class Aves; order Charadriiformes; family Scolopacidae; genus Scolopax; species Scolopax mira. The sequence goes on from BJBW01001317.1 coordinate 134,618, forward strand.
ATCTTCTGCAGCAGAAAGAAAACAACTGGTATCTCCTTGCACACTCACCTCTGCAAAACACATATTCCAGTTCTCTGGCAATTAATGTAGACATGTAATGTAAGAAAAAACAACTGAGCACGCAGACATCTGCCAGCCTGGACTACCCAATATTTTCGGTGACTACTTGAAGCATTGCTTGTTGTAGGGAACAGATGCTACCCACAGAGCCTCAGTGACAGATCCTGGGATGGTGTCACCCCGCTCAGATCCCAGAGGGGACGGGGATGGGAGAGCTGTGGGACGAGGAGCAGGGCAGAGCCCAGGGTGAGGGTTTGCCAGCCCCGAGGGGAAGGGAGGGCTCCTTGGCTCTTGGAGGGGTGAGTGATGCAGTACAGGGAAAAACTGCCACTGCAGCATTTCAGGCACCCCCTCCCCCTGGCTCCCAGACAGCTTAGGCTGGAAAGCTGTTTTCCATAAAATTCCTCAGTCAAACTCAGCTGAAATAAAGGCCCATGCTTTAAATGCTGAACAACCTCCAGCGGCGTGGTGGGGACACAATGCCGCTCTGTGGAAAGATGCTCCCCCGGAGGAACAGGCAGTTGGTGGCTGGGGAGCAGGGGGGGGACCTGCCAAGACGCCCTTGCACCCCGGTTTCAGGGCGAAAGCTCTCAAGGGCTGAGGCAGGCGGCAGCCCCGGGGCAGAGCTGCAGCCTTCCTGTCACCCCCAGGTTAGACCCTGTGTGCCAAGGCGGTATCTGTGCATTATTGTACGCTCAGGAGAAAGCTACAGCTGCATGTTGCTGCAATTCCGCAGCATTTGCTTTCAGAAAGCTGTCCCCGCGTTAATCAAATTCTCCAAACCCATTGCCTTAGTAGAGTCGGCAGCAGCCTGTTAGTGTAAACTTCCAGTACGGATTTCAAAAAGTAAGAACCACCCTTGTTTGTGACCGTGACCATGGGTTTAGTATGCCAAGAGTTACTGTTGAGATGTGTTATTTCCAGAAAACTATTGCAAGATCTTAGTCAGAAGCAGCTTGGAGAGACTCTATACAAACCAGCTCAACACAGAACCTCCTTTTCAGTCCCTCCTCGTCCCACAGGAGCACGAGTGCCTCCTCCCCAGGGAACATTCTCCTGCACGCCGGACGGGATGCAGGGGGACACCGAGTTGCTTGCAACTGAATAGTCAGGCTCTAATTTATCATTTTTTTTTTAACTTTCCCCTTCTGATGTACTCATCAAGCGACCTCAGTTCTGGGGGGCCCTTGGGGAGCCCACTGTGCCCCGGGGGGGCTTTTCTTGCTCAGAGGCGTTTGCTTTTGCTGCAGGTCGTGCAGAGGAGCCCAGCTGCATCCAGGGCAAAGGGTTTGCCCGTCAGCAGTGTCTCACACTCCAGGCAGGCAAAGTGCTTCTTGTGCCAGGCCATCCCTTCCGCCTGCTGGTAGTCCTCTGAGAAGATGATCTAGGGGACAGACAAACAAACAAGTCCTCATTTCCAGGGCAGGAGCAGGGAAAACCAGCCCCACACCTTCCACCATGCCCACGAGCCCTGGCTGTAGGAAAGGGTAAATAAAAGTGATGGGACTTGCCCAGGCAAGTGAGATGAAGTCATGGGGCTGCAATTAAGCACCAAAACCCCATCAGAATTTAAATTATAGAATCATGGAATGGTTTGGATTGGAACGGACCTTGAAGACCACTGAGTTCCAACCCCCTCTGCCCGGGGCAGGGACACCTCCCACCACACCAGGTTGCTCCAAGCCCCTTCCAACCCAGCCTTGAACCCCTCCCGGGATGGGGCAGACACAGCTTCTCTGGGCAACCTGGGCCAGGCTCTCACCACCCTCACTGTAAAGAACTCCTTTCTAGTATCTAGTCTAAATCTCCCCTCTTTCAATTTAAAACCAATCCCCTTGTACTATGGCTCCACTCCCTGAGCAGGAGTCCCTCCCCATCTCTCCTGTAGCCCCTTCAGGAACGAGAAGGCCATTATAAGGTCTCCCCGGAGCCTTCTCTTCTCCAGGCTGAACAACCCCAAATGCAAGTAGAGCCCGACTATTGCTCTCAGATAGACAGGGCAGAGCTAGATGGGAGTGCCATTAATATCTCTGCTTTGTCCCATTTTCTTTAGGCACCTCCAGCCACAGCCCCAGCCCCAGCCACCAGCCCCAGAAGGATGAGCATCCCAGGTGAGGCACCGGCTGGAGAAGCCCTGGAGTTGCCCGTGGCCGGTGGGGAGCAGAGGGTGGGTGGTGGGTGCCCACCTCGTCGCAGCCAGCGCAGCGGGGCCGCAGGCTCTCGCAGTAGTGGCGGCCGCACCAGGCCGCCCCGCTCTTCCAGAAGTAGATGAGGTCGACGAGGGGCTCGGCGCAGCGGCAGCAGACGAAGCAGGCCGGGTGCCACTGCCGGGAGTAGCCAGCCCTGTCGGCGTAGACCACTGGGCAGTCCCCCGGCACCGCCTGCTTGCAGGTCTCGCAGCGCTGCAAGAGAGGGGCAGGGGGTGAGCCTGGGGAGGGAGCACGGCGGCGGTCAGTGCACGGGATGGGTATTTCACAGATTAGACAGAGTTGGAAGGGGCCTTTAGAGACCATCCAGTCCAACTCCCCTGCCAAAGCAGGGCTGCCCAGAGCACATGACTCAGGAGCATCCAGGATGCATCACTCAGGATCTTGAAGATCTCCAGAGAAGGGGACTCCACACCCTCCCTGGGCAGCCTCTTCCAGGGCTCTGGCACCCTTACTGTAAAGAAGTTTTTCCTCATGTTTGAGTGGAACTTCCCATGTTCCAGCTTGTGCCCGTTCCCCCTCGTCCTTTCGCTGGAAACCACTGAAAAAAGTCCAGCTCCATCATCCTTCAACCCACCCTTTAGGAACTTGTAAACATAGATAAGGTCTCCCCTCAGTCTTCTCTTCTCAAGGCTAAAAAGCCCCAGCTCTCTCAGCCTTTCCTTGTAAGGGAGGTGCTCCAATCCCTTAATCATCTTGGTTGACCTATGTTGGACTCTCTCCAGTAGTTCCCTGTCCTTCCTGAACTGGGGAGCCCAGAACTGGACATAGTATATTCCAGTTGTGGCCTCACCAGTGCAGAGCAGAGGGGGAGAATGACCTCCCTCAACCTGCTGGTCACACTTCTCCCTGTGCAGCCCAGGATTCCATTGGCCTCTTGGCAACAAGGGCACATTGCTGGCTCATGGAGAGCCTGCCATCCACCAGGACTCCCAGATCCTTTTCCTCAGTAGTACTTTCCAGAAGATCCACCCCAACCTATATGGGTGCCTTGGGTACTTCCTTCCCAGGTGCAGGACGTTTGCCCTTGTTGAACCTCATTAGGTTCTTCTTTGCTCAGCTCTGTATTTCATAAGGATTTCATAGATACTTCATAGAACCATAGAAGGGTTCAGCTTGGAAGGGACCATACAGTCCTCCCAGTCCCCCCGGACTCTTCCCTGGGCAGGGACACCTCCCACCACACCAGGTTGCTTCAAGCCCTGTCCAAGCTGTCCTTGAACCCCTCCAGGACAGATATTTACTTCCCAGATGCACAGATTCAGGGCATCTTTTCAGTGCCTCATTCCTAACCACACAGCTGGCGAGCAGCACCCTCAGCAGAAGAGAACACCACCATCTCCAGCCACCTCCTCCATGCATCCCGCTTCCAAAGAGCCTGAAGGACCTACTCTGTTTCTGCTCCACACCAATGCTGATCCCTGGGCTACGACCCCAGTAAAGCAGGAGCAATGGCCTCTCTGGGGGGTAGACAGACAGAGGGGGGGTTCCTCCAAGAGCTCTGCAAGCCCCACACTACAGATGAGGTCCCTCCCACATCCAGCCCCTTCTGCCAGTTCATGGCACGAGTGCTGAAGAGACCGGTCTTTGCATCTGGGGAGTTTTAAGAAGACTCATCCCTCTCTTCACGCAGCAGAAGGCTACAGGCCTTTCTACCTCCACCAAGTGGCTTTTCTTTGTTTTGTCACTATTATTTCTAGCACACCACGTGTTTTGGTTTTTGCCAGCCTTGTTCAGTCTGGATTTTCAGTATTTGCCCTGCAGCCCTTGGAGCCGTCCCACCACAGTGAGGAGTATCTCCTGTTTCACCAGCAAACCCAGTATGACCAGCAAAGGCAGCGCAAGAGGAGACACAGTATTTCCCAGTGTGGCTTTCCTGTGGGTCTGAAAGGGGATATTGCTGCTCACATTGCTCCTTCCACCACCAAGGGCTTGGGATGTGTTTCTAAGCCCTCCCAAGCCAAGGAGGGAGCAGCTCCAGCTGTGCAGAAGCCGGGCTGTTTCTGGTCTCTGTGAAGAAGAGAACAAGGAGGTGATGCTACAGCGGTGGGTGTGGAGGGACTGGCACCCATCCTACAGGACCCCAGGTCCCCGCTACCCCCCCTAAAAGCACTTGGGGCATCTCAGGGCACTGGAGAGCCCGACCCTGCAGCTGCCTCCCGCTGGAGGAGCTGCCAGACCCATCCATCCATCCCAGCCCTGCTTATCTTGTGGGATCTAACAGCAAGAACAAACACCAGCAGCTTTCCAACTCCCAGCTCAAGTTTCTTGCCAACAAGAACTGTTAAAAAACCCCACCACTTATTTTGCTGCTTCTCTCTATGACAATTATTCACAGGGCTTTTCCCGAGCAGCACAACTTCCATCCTCTTGCCATTTACACAGCAAACAAAAAGCTGCTCTTCAAATTTAGAGATGGGGATTACAGCCTGGGAGTTGTTTTACATCTCTGTCCTGGAGGGAGAGGAGTGAAGACTTAATTAGCGGAGTTACCAGAGGTGTTGGCCAAGAAACTGTCCCTTTCTCCTAAGGTTTTCCAAACTTGCTGTCTCCTCTGGCTGCTGTTCTGCAGCGGCAGCTCCCACGGTCGGAGCTCCCCGGACTCCACAGCCCTCCCCGAGCACTCCCCACATCGTCCCCTCCAGACCTTCGGGGCAATGGCTCGTTTCGACCAACTGCTTCAGGATTTGACTGGATTCCAACCCAGTGGCTTGTACCACCAGAAGACTTTCCAGTTCTGAGGGGGTTAAAGGTGATTTTTGCACTTGGTGGAGAACATTGAGTCACCCAGGACAGACATTACAGGGATGGGGCCCCTCTGCAGCCGAGAGGCACTCAGAAGCTCTTGAAGCTCAGACGCCTCTGTGATTTATGTTGGCCCTGTGTGTTTTCCTTTACACACCAGTTTCAACACAGCTGGCCTTGAGCGTGCAACGGGAGGTGTAATCACCTCAGTGCAGGGACCACACAAACACCCCAGGAAATCATTCCTGCCAGTTTCTTGGTGCAGATTTGGTGCTTTCTGGGTTTGTTCTCTTCCAGAGCAAGCGTTTTGTTAGGTTTCCCTCCCCCTACATACAGCCTTCAAAAATCTATAGTTCAGACTCACACCTTGATCTGAAATAAGGGTAAAATCAAGCTACTGGTGCTATTTGATATTCCATAGATTCAAATCTGTGTCCTACTTCCAATGGAGTCAATGAAAAAACACCAAACAAACTGCAGGATCTCCAAAATAAGCTGTTCAGCATCCTGTATTCCTCCTATGCCCTTGAACCAGAGGCACTCCTATCTTCTCAAAAAGCCCTCTTCACTGCTGCAATCCTGCCAGTCTTTGAGGGTTGGGACAAACATGCTCCCAGCCAAGGACAGCATGGCCTGGAGTGGCCCTGGGTAAGCTGGTGACCCTTGTGGGCATCACCCATGGCATCCTGGAGAGCAACAGTGGAGGAGGATCAGGGAAGATTCCTCAGGCTTGGGAGCAGGAGTCCTGTTTAGTCTTAGGAGACACACAGGAGATGGTCACAGAAGCAGAGGTACCTAAACCTCCACATCTGGAGTGTGCTCATCTACATTTCAACCCTGAATACATCGACAACATTAAAGCCTCCAATGTCATTGGCTTCATGCGCTTCACTCTATCAGTCCCTTTACAGCCATTCTCAATCTTTATATGGTTCATTTTCATAGAATCATAGAACTGTCTGGGTGGGAAGAGACCTTTCAGACCATTGAGTCCAACCATCAACCCAACACTGACAAAAGCCACCACTGACCCATGTCCCTCAGCACCATGTCTACCTGGCTTTTAAATCCCTCCAGGGATGGTGACTCCACCACTGCCTGGGGCAGCTCTTCCAAGGCTTCACAACCCTTTTGGTGAAGAAATCTTTCCTAATATCTGTCCTAAACCTCTCCTGGCACAACTTGAGGCTGTTTCCTCTTGTCCCATCACTTGTTCCTTGGGAGAAGAGACCGACCCCCCCTGGCTACNNTCCTTTTCTCCAGGCTGAACACCCCCAGCTCCCTCAGCTCCCATCTGCTTTCAGCCCCATACATATTGCAAAATACAGTGCTATTTCTCATTTTTCTGTGGCAGAACTTTTCTCCCAGTGCAGTTCTGTGAAAGCCAGTTAGGCCTTCTGGAAGTTTAGCAGGTTTCAGGCCTTGGCACACAGTCCCTTCTTACCAGGTTGGCTCATCAGCTCCCACACGGGAGATTGAATTGAAACGAGCACTGGTTTTCGGAGGGGGGAGACGAGGGGTCTGTCTCCAGCAGGGCAAGGACCCCCAGCACTTTCCAGCCTGTGCTGGTCGAAGTGATCTCCTGCAACTGCTTTTGAAGCCACTCCATTTTTCAGTGAGTGCCTCCAGACAAATGATGCTTTAAATTACAGAGAATAACATCACAGTTATGTATTTATTTGGAAGGACGACCTTGCAATCTAAATAAACCCTCATTGCTAAAATGACTTTTATTGATATGTTTAATGGAAACCTTCCTTTTTCGGCTGTTTTTTTTTTTTTAGCTTAAAATTCTTTGTCCAGTTCAGTATTTTGCTGGAATAGTGAAAAACTTTTACTATAACCCTGGGCTCCAAAAGTCAGATGCATGTTGATAGAAAAGCCCAGAGCAGAGGGGAGGCATTACCCAATATGGAATGAAAATGAAAACTGCTCTTAACGTGTTACGATCTCAGTGTGGCAATGCCTAGAAAAATCTTGCCTTAAGAATACTCAGACACCACTTTTTTCCCCAGCTTTAAGTCCTCTGCTGCAAGTTTCCCTCAAGAGGGCCGGTATGAGGTTTTTTCACTCCCCATATTTTATGATAAGCATTTATTCAACAACCACAATGGCTACTCCAGACGGCGCTGGGAGAGTATAAATCTCACAGGGTTGAGGGAATCTCAATCATCCCCCTGTGGAAATGTATTTTTATGTCCAGAGACACACATGGTCTGTTCAAAGTCCCCCCCCAGAGCGATTACAGCCCTGGGAGCACTATCTCCATGTTCACAGCTTTGCATTAATTAGACTGAGCCACCACCTCCTGTCACTTGTGGAATTTCCACTTGTGCAGGCAGGGAAGCCCAGCTGGAAACGCTCACTACCTCGCAGTAAATACAGTTTCTGATCTTGGGCACCATACTGACATATAACCACAAATCCAAAAGGTGAAGCTGCCAGCTCCCAGAGCTAATGGAGATCCTTGGTGGCTCAGCACTGGTTTTGCTGTGAAGGGAGACGGTGAAGAGGAGATCGCCCACCCCTCTTGGATGGCCACTGGTGCTCAGCAGGGTGGCAGAACTACCCCAGGGGACCCTCTGGGGTCTCTCAGTGCCGCACCAAAGCATGCCACGATGGAACCAAGCTCCCCAGCACTGCTCCACTGGTTGGAAAGAGCATGGAGAAGCCCTCATGAGCAGCAGTGTTAACATGGAACAGCTAACCCTGCCTGAAAGGGGGCTCTTTCCGCCCCCCACCATTGAGACCAAATCTGTTCCCCAAAAGCTCCCCAGACCCCGACCAGTGGCGGGACCCCCCTGCCAGCCCATCCCACCACCGAGTGCAGGGCTTACATAGTGCTCTCCGGCGGGCACGCTCTCCAGGGCCCCGTTGGTGGACTCGGAAGGTTTCCCGGCAGCGACGCTCTTGTCCTGGGGCTTCCCTTCCTCCTTCCCACCGCCGCCCTGGCCCGGCAGGGCCACCTCCCCGACGCCCAGGGCCTCGGCTTTGTACTTCTTCACGAAGTCTTCCATCAGCTTCAGCTCGCCCTCGGCGAGGCCGCGGCACTGGGAAGGGTCCTGGTCGTAGAGCGGGAGCTGCCGCATCAGCTGCCGCCGGCGATAGAACGCCCCCTCCGTCCCCGCCACCGGCTGCATCTCCTTGGGGAGCAGCTCCATGTACTGCATGGCCTGGGAGGGAGAGAGCACCCACAGTTACCCCCGGCCCCCTCTGGCTGGGAAGCACCAGCTTTTACTGAATCACCTAGGTTGGAAGGGTCCTTTTAAGATCATCTAGTCCAAGCAATGAAAAAAACCCATTAACAAACAAAAAAAAATCCCCAAACCCAAACAAACAAAAACAAAACCCCCCAAAACCCAAACAAACAAACAAAAAAACCCCCCCAAAACCCAAACAAACAAACAAAAAAACCCCAAAACCCAAACAAACAAAACCCCCCAAACCCAAACAAACAAACCAAACCCCCCAAAACCAAACCAAACAAACAAAAACCTAAACAAACAAAATCCAAACCAAACAACCCCAAAAGACAACACACAAACGGCACACCACACCCCAAACAGCACCAACCCAACACTCATCCATATCCCAAGCACCATGACAACCCCTGGTGCCTCCACCACCTCCCCGGGCAGAGGGGGGGTGGTAGAACACGTCCCTTCCCCTCCCTCCACCCCCGGGTCCTTCCAACCCACGCTTCAGGCTGAAGCAAAGTAAAACTCAGACACAAATACAGCCAGGCTGCTGCAAGTCATTTCATCCTCAGAAAATAGGTTGGGTGGGGTTTTGTGGGTTTTTTTTATTTTTCGGTGGATTTTTGTTTGGTTTAAGAAGGTGGACTCCCCAGGACAGCAAAGCAGCAGAGATTCAAACTTCACAAATCCTGACACCCTCTGTCCCAGCACAAACTTCACCCAAATCCTGACACCCTCTGTCCCAGCACTAGTGCGACTGTCCCGGGTAACTCGACAAAGCAGCTGAAAAGAGCAGAAAACCCATAAACATCAAAATTCGAGAAGCAAGAAGCTTCCCACTGCCCCGGGCCGGCACTGGGAGAGCTCCGGGGAGCCCTCGTGGGCTGCATGAGGCATGGTTTACAGTAAAACATCCCCCTTTATCAGTTAAAGAAAATAATATCTTTATACAAGAGTAAGTAGTCGGAGGCAGCTGAGCCTCTTCCTTAACCCCGGCAGCCACCAGCTCTCCCCAAGCTGAGGGAAGAGGGAAGGGAAGAGGGAAGGGAAGAGGGAAGGGAAGGTGTTGGGTGCCTGACGCCCTCCCCCACGGGAAGCGAATGCCAAGGAACAAACAGTCTCCCCAATAAAGTCTTCTACTCAACTGGCCACCAGGCACTACCTGAAGGGCCGAGCAAACCGGGGCCTGTCCCGGGCCGGAGGGGCGCCGGCGGCCGCGGGGCCGGCAGAGTTAACGTCTGGCTGCTGCCGAGGGGAAGGGAGTCTCCCGCTCCCGGCATTTTTCCTATTGTGGTGTGAAGAGCCGAGGGGCAGCCAGTTGGCCCCCTGCCATTCCCCCCCGAAAGACCAGCATCCAGCTGCCTTAGATTTGGTTCTTACTTGGTCAGCACTTGAAAAAAACGAATATTTTAAAAAAAAATAAATAAAAAAAGTAGAGGAGCAATTAACTGTTTACTGTGAAGGTAGAGCCTTTTAAATACAGAAGTGTTTGCACTGCCCTGAACCACTCTTCTCTGTGAAACCTGCAGGGGCAGAGAGCGGGGCGAGGGCAAGGCTCCTGCCCCAAGACTTGCACTGGCCACAGATAAATGATTGCACGAGGCAGGGCTTCTTGCACGAGAGCAAGAGCACTCACAGGGTAGTAGCTCGGTAGGATCTGGACAGAAGAACTTCTTAATTCTTTACAAAGGCCCCAAGACTAACGAACACTCAGACCAGCAGCAGACCCTGCACCCACAACATCTGTGCTGGGAGGGAGAGAGAAGACGAAGCCTCAGGTCTCTCTGAAGGGTCCCGAGGGGCTGCCCGGGGGCAGATCTCAGTGTCCACACAGACACGCGGGGGGTTGCACTCCCCGATCAAGGGAACGGCTGAAGTTCTAATCACAGATGTGTCCAGAGAATAGATCAAGGGGAAAAAAATTCAACCTGACACCAAAAACTGAAATGAAGGATAAGAAAAGGTGGTTTCTTCTGCTGCTACCATGCATTATTATGGTGAAATGCAATGCTGCCTTAGCACAGATCATTTTGACAAAAAGCGTTTTAAATTTTCACTGTTAACTACTGGATTTTGGAGGTATTTTATGATCTGTTCTTTTCACTTTCCCCAAGGACCCTTCATAGGGCATGGCTTAATGAAAACACGCTCTGAACTTCCTCCTATTATTGGACCATCAACTTCAGGAAAACAACATTAAAAACAACCCCGAGTTTCCAGCCTGCCTTCAGAAGGAAACCACCGGACCGAGTCAGTTACACGCTCAAAACTTTTTGGCCCAAATCCCTTTTTGAACTATCCTGAGAATGGCTGACATCCAGCATTTTTCATAAACAGTTCATCAAGTGGATCTTCAAAGATAAAATTTAGCAAGGTTTGTCTCCAAAGCTCCCGCACGTTGTTTACTTGACCCGAGACATCCTCCGGTCCGTCGGGGTGCCATCAGGAGTCCCAAAAACCTCTCCTGAAGCCCGTGTTCCCAGAGCTGCCCCTCACCAGCACCGCAGGGATGGGGTTTGCTGCATCCGGGATCACCCCAAACACAGGATCAGAAGGGGGAACAGTTGGGCCCAGAGGAGGAGAAAGCAGCCCAGGAGCTGCAGTTCGAGCATCCTTCACAGTGAGGAGCCCACCTGGCCCCACGGTGAGGGCAGAAGCAATCCTGGGTCCCAGCATTATCCTCCCCATCCCGCTTGTGCTCCCCGATTCCAGGAGGAGGCAAACAGGGGTTCAACAAACATCCCTGCAGGGCCAGTGCCTACCAGGGAGAGAAAGGAAGAGGAGACGGCGAGGGCAGCACTGGGATTACAGAGCCGGGCAGCTGGGTGCTCTCAGTCCCTCATTGAAGCCCAATTAGCACCACAGAGCCCCAGCTGCATTCCCAGGGCGGGCTGCATGCCATCCCCAGTCACCCTCTCTCCAAGAGGATGAGGGCAACTGGCTTTTTAGGAGAAGCCAGTCTGCCTCTTGGGTCTGCAGCTGCAGCTCCACAATTGTTTCCCCAATTCTTTACAAAATCTGGTTGCAATTTTCAGCAGCTTTAAACTATTTTGTTTAATTTGAAGAGCAAAAGCTGTCCACTAATGACAGTGTAATATGTAATGTCTTTAGTACCACAACACAGCTAAAAGCCAATAAAATGCTTTCCCTCAAGAAGGGCTCTGCTGGCTAACACTCCCACGTGCCAAAAACCACTTCCATTTGTTCCCACACAGCAAGATTGTTCATCCGGATGGAAAACAGGAGGGAAGGTGGGGCTGGGAGCTGGGTTTGGATCCAGCCCTTGGCATAGGAACACACTCCCCATCTCCCCCTTTTCACCCTGAGTTCTCTTTACAAAACATACAACAGAGGAGGCCACGGAGATGCTGGGAGGGCTGGAGCCCCTCTGCTGGGAGGGGGGCTGAGAGAGTTGGGGGGGGGTCAGCACTGGATAGATGGGCTTTAAGGTCCGTTCCCACACAACCCTTCTATGATTCTATTTGGACCAGACTATGTTCAGTCTCTTTTAGTGGGTACCTCGTTAAGGAAAGAGAATTAGTGCTATATCAAAGAGTTATTTTGCCATTATCATTTCTGTAACAGAATAATTTCCAAACACAGCACTGGATTTAGAGCAGCATTACTTCTTTCCACCTTGATTTAATTTCTCTGCTTTGGGACAGACTGAAGCATCATTTCCTGAAGTGTTTGCTGAAATAAACCCCAGGTTAGTGACAGTGTCCCAGCCAGTCACCTCCACCTGCGCTGCCCGCCCTCAGGACAGGCTCACAGCCAGGTTTGCAAGAGTCTTTGCAGACTCACCAAGCCAGGCAGGACCTCCCTCTCCAATGGGGAGCCCAAAGCCCAGGGCAACCCCTCCTGCCCCAAGAAACCACCCCAAGAGCTTGTCTCCAAGCTGCTCCCAGGAGCCTGGTCCAGACTGCATTGCTTTAGAAGCATGGAGATGGGGCTCTGGAGCTAACCCATCACCCTTGTGCATTTACCGCAGCTTTCTGTCCCCTTGGTGCCCTCCTGGGGTGTTGGGGGACAGGACCAGGTCCCAGCCACCCCGGGGAGGGCTGGAGGAATGGCCTCCACCCCCAGGCTGGGGTTTGGAGCCCGCGTGGGCAGCACAGACATTGTACAACTGGCAGGACAGCGGAGACAGGATCTGTCCTCAGCAATGTTATTATTGGACACGAGCTGCACCAAAGCAGCAAACTTTCTGGTTGTAAAACCCATTAAGACTTCTCCTAGAAATGTAAGCAAGCCTATAAAAACCCGAGGGCAATCCATTCCCCTCCCCTACCTACTCTGGTTATTTACGCACTTTTCCAAAATACGAAGTGTTACGCACATTCTTGCTCTCCGAGACAAACCATCTGTTTTACTATTTCCCCCCCCCCGATAACTTTTGCCCAAGCCGAGCTACCTCCTCCACTAAAGCCACACCAGCACCAGCCAACGGCCCCATGGATTGTCTTACCAGCTTCTGGGTGAGCCCCGGGGGGGCCCACTCGTAGGTGACGGTGTCGAAGGTGGGGTCCTTCCGTGAGACGATGGGGTTGGTGACGATCATGCGGTTCCTTTTGTAGATGCGGATGCCGTCACCTCCCTTCACCCGGGCGGTGAGCGGGGCGTACCTGGAGTCCGACAGCAGCCGCCCGATTTTCCGGTCGTCCTCCAGGTCCGAGCTCAGGCTGTGATCCTCCTGGCTGCATTTGCACGACTTGCAGATCTTCCTGCGGGTGACAAAGGAGGTCAAACCTTTCCAGGAGAGCTGGGCCGTGGGAGGCATGAAATCACACGATGGCTCAGCCACGGAGCCTCTTCCAAAGGTTGAGCACAGACCAGGGCTACGGCATAAGGCAAAAGGCTCCTGTGGCCTGAGCTGCACATGGGAATGCAGCACAATTCCCGGAATGGACTGGATTGGAAGGGACCTTAAAGCCCAGCTGGTGCCACCCCCTGCCCTGGGCAGGGACACATCCCACCACACCAGGCTGCTCCAAGCCCCCTCCAACCTGCCCTTGAACCCCTCCAGGGATGGGGCAGCCCCAGCTTCTCTGGGCAACCTGGGCCAGGCTCTCACCACCCTCACACCAAACAACTTCTGCCCCACATCTCAGCTCCATCTCCCCTCTTTCAGCATCAAATCATTATCCCTCATTCTATCACTGGACTCCGTGACCAAGATCTCCATCTCTCCTATATGCCCCTTTTAGGTACTGGAAGGCTGTAAAGCCTCTCTGGAGCCTTCTCTTCTCCAGGCTGAACCCCCCTGTCTCTCTCAGTCTGTCCTCCCAGCAGGGGGACTCCAGTCCTCCCAGCATCATCTCCCCCCCCCCCCTTCCCCCAACCTCCAACAGCCGAGCATGAGCCTCGCCTTTTACAAAGCTGTACATGCCATTGAAGGAGTGACTGCTATAAGAGGAATTGATACTGAAGTGTCTATGATTTTAATTACACCACCATAAATAATAGAGATAAGTCTGTAAGGCCGCTCTCTGCTGGACAGCTTTTCCATCAAACTCTAACAGCAGAGAGGACAAACTAGCTCTGATGCAACCCCAAGTATTTCAGCAGGATCCTGGAACAAGCATGATTCAAACCAGCCTCTAATTGAGTTAATTAAAAAAAAAAAAAAAAGTGTTTCAACCGAAGGAGTGTTTTAAAATTTGAATTTCCATGCAAAAGAGGTTTTGAAAGCAGGAACTGAAGGCTGCGGGACACAAGTGGGTGCCACCACCGTGGCCAGTCTCGGCAGCACAGATGGGGCTGCGGGATCTGGGCACCCCTGGATGGGACCCACATCCAACAGGAGCCCTGCGGTCTCACAGAAAAGAGACTAGTGTTGTGCAAGACAGCCTCGGAGGGCATTAATTCTTTTTTAATTAATGACATCTGGAGAGCTGCCTTCCATTTCAAAGCCCCCTTTGTTTCCCCTGTGGGGGTTTGGAAGCAGAGAGGGCAGCACAGCAGCCCCTGCCCAGAGCCAGACACGGCTCTGCTCAGCTCCCACCGGCTGTTCTAGTGGTTTTAGGAGGAAAAACTGAAAATAAAGTATCAAATAACAAGGCGTTTCTGGCAGTAAGCACAGCATTTCAGCCATGGGGACGCTCAGGACACCAGCAGCAATAGCCACCGTGGTGCTCAGCCCCTACCCCAGCACCAGACTATCCTCTGGGGCAGCATTTCCCTGCCTCCAAGGCAAGCAGGGACGCCTTTGCCCTCACTAAGCAGCTTCCAAACAACCTTCCAGACAAGGCAGAGGGTGGCTCACACCAAGCATGGGATGCAGCAGTTTCAGCACCGTGTCCCCCTCCCAACATCCCACCAAGCAGCACCATCCATGCCGGGCTGTGCTGGGGACGGTCTCAGGGCAGGTAAGACCCTTTCACGGGCTGGGCCATCTCTCAGACCAGGTTTCTCCTCTTCCCAGGCCACTGCTCGCTGCCAGACCCGTGCCCAACCCAGCAGAGAGAGCCTCAGCTCCCAGCGAGCAGGCAGTGTCAGCAAAGGCAGGAAAAAACTCACTGCGTGAAGCCTCAGCTTGGTTTAAGCACTTGTGGAGGAGACTTTTAACTCAAAAAATAGCAGGAGAGCAGGATGAGTGAGATGAGTGAGAGAAACCGGGCATGTTTAGTTTGGAGAAGAGAGGGCTGGGGGGAGACCTCCTTACCCTCTACAACTGCCTGAGAGAAGGGTGTAGAAAAGTGGGGGTTGGCCTCTTCTCCCAAGGGAATAATGAGAGGAGCAGGGGAAATGGTCTGAAGTTGGGGCAGGGGAGGTTTAGATTAGATATCAGGAAGAATGATTTTACTGAGAGCATGGTCAGGCACTGGAACAGCCTGCCCAGGGAGGTGGTGGGGTCACCATCCCTGGAGGGATTTAAGAAACATGTAGATGAGGCTCTTCAGGGCATGATCTAGTGCCCAAGATTATTGGGGTGGGGTGGGGTGTTGTGTGTGGTGATGTTGGTATGGGGTTTGGTTGGTGGGTGCTTTATTTTTTTTGTGGGTTTTGGTTTTTTTTTAATGTGGTTGGACTCAATGACCTCAGAGATCCCTTCCAACCACGGAGATTCTGTGTGATTCTGTGAGGTGAGGGATGGAGAGCAGGGAGCACGAGCATCTTCTCAGCGAGCCAGCCGGCGTGTCCTCTCCACACCACTCCAGAGCTCTGCAGCTCCTCCTCGTGCTCCCAGTCACTGGAGCCGGGATGTCTCCAGGACCAAAGGGGCAGTGTCGGGGCAGGGCCCGCCACGGCCAAGACAATACCTCCAAGAATGTGGCTCGAAGCCCGTGCACGTCCCTCTGCAGCGTAAACAAGGCACACCTCTTCCCGACTGCGGCTGGCTCACCGACATCTGGAAAAGAACAGGACACCCGAGTTGGAGAGGCTTTATCCTCAGAGATTGCCCGTGAGCAGAGCCCTAACAACGCGCTTTATCTGTCAGATGTTTCTTCAGCCATGCCCTGTGAAGCCTCAAACCTCCCAAACGCCATCTGACCACTGCCCATGTGGACCTGCCCCAAGCTCCTGCAGGGATGCCCTGGGATGAAGGTTTTCACCTTATTGAGGGGAGATGGCACATCAGACACAGCGAACACGATACACACACTGGGCAGCCACCTTAATCTTGGGCCCTGAAGCCTCAGGTCTCGTTAAAAGGCTCTTTTGATTCAGGTTCTGTTGCCCATGAGCCGGTGCAGCAGGACCCAGAGGTGCATCACCAGGAACCGGAGCAGCTCCCACCTCCCTGCTCAAGTCTGCAGGGGCTCCAGTGTGATTTTGGGAAGGTGGAAAGTTCCCACCCCACTGGTGCTGGTAGGTGGTTCCCACCAAGAACAGGACCCCCATCGGGGAAGGAAGGGCTGTGGGAGGAAAGGGCTGCCCTTTCTGCTGCTAGGCAAGACAGGAGAAAGACAGTTTTATCCGCAGGTGCTCATGGCTGCACAGAGACCATCCCAACAACCTCCCACCAGCAGAGAGGAGGGTACAAAACACCACAACAGGAGCCAGTAACACTGAATATAAACCTGTTTTAGTGCCTCTGCCACAGACTTACCAAATGTGGCTCTCTGGATGGGAAGAAGGGTACGACTGGGACAAAACCTAAGTACTGCAGGGAGCCTCAGGTGAAAGGGACAACTCAGCCTGGTTGTTTTTACAGAAACTTATAGACTCTGGTCTGAAAGACATGCTTGTTCCCTGTGGAATCAGACTTAGGGGAAATAAGGACAGTCCCACGCCAGGACCCAGCAGAAGCAATGGCAGCAGCACTCATCACCCATCTCAGCTTCACCCAACCTCACCCTGCAGATGGGACTGCAGGCTGGTGGCCCACCTCCACAACACCCAACCCTTCCAGCAGCACTATAAACTGTCAGCCTCTTGCAATTTTCCAACCACTCTGGCCCTCACAGCCTGTTTCCTGCTAAGGTTACCACGTAGGGGTCTCAGGCCACTGTGACCATTCTGGTGTTCGCTCCCTCCATCACATTTTTGTAGAAGAGCTTTAATCCCGCTTGAAATACAAACTTAGTTGTAGGGAGTGAGTGTTGGTTTGTGTGTACCCATGTAAAGCCCATCAGAAGAACAGGGAAGGCTGCAGAAGGATGGTGCCTGCCCAGACAATCTTAACATAGTCCCCGAGTTTTCCATGATAGTCATTCATAGCAATATTGATTTTAAATAGAGTATGAGCTCTTCAGGCCTCCTCCTCTTCCTCACCCAGTCCCAGCTCCTCTCCCCCCTCCACAAGGGCTTGGTGATCCCAGCATCACACAGGGACGGGCAGATGCCACCCTGGACAAACTCCTGTTTCCAAAGGGAGGGATCAATGGCAGTAAAAGAACAGAGATTGCTTTTAAAGTGTGCATTTGAGGGGGGGGGAAACCATGCTCAGCTCCTTCATGCTGCAGAGCTGTGGGTGGTTAAAACAACTTCCCCTTTGAGGAGGCTCTGCAGGGACCCTACACAGGTGGCCGGGCGCCACAGGGCAGTGGCTTCACCCCTAAAGCTCTGCCCAGCAGCACTGGGCTCCATAGTGATGCTGGTGAGGATGCTCCTTCCCCCACCCCTATCTACCAGCTCCCACGCAGTCCTGGGCCACCCTGACATCTCCTCTGACATTCAAACCCACGTTCTGCAGCTTTCAAGAGGAAAAGGTTATTTGGTAGCCCTCAGGACACTCAATTCACTGTGAACCCTCAGTGCTGCTAATAAGGATGAAGCCTGTATGAACAGATGGTTCTAGAAACAGCCAGATCCAGGTTTGCCCATTTTAAGGTAGACAACAAGCCTTTACACACTTTGGGTTTTTTTGTGTAGAACTATGAAGTCTCTGTGGAAGCTGCTCACCCTTGAGAAGCCCATCCCAAAGGGTAGGGCACGGCCCCTTTTTCCTCATGTTGACCCACAGAACTGCCATTTCATTTCTGCCTCAGCTTTCACCTGGGGTTTTCACCTTATTTTTTACCTGTTGCCTTTCCAGGTATTTTGAAGCCAGTGAAAAGACCTCTCACCCCAGGAATTCAGAAAAATACACCTTAAAAATGGTCTTAAAGTGCACACACACTCCACCCCATTTCTAATATCCAGAAAAATAGGCCATTTTTGACTCTTCAGCTATGTGTCAGCTCTACAGAAAATATAAAGACACATTTTAAGTGTTCCAGCACAAACCACTTAATCTTGCCCATTCCAGAACCAAGTGCTGGATACCTACTGACTGATGGGGTTGGGTTTTTTCACTGACTCTAATCTTAATGAGTCAGACAGAAGCTGAGTATAGGCAAGGGACTACAAATGGCTGTTTATTTAAAATACAAGCATCTGGATTAAATAAACTCATTTGGAAGAGTTCCATTATATACGAGGGGGAAAGCAAAGGAAGAAGCATGGTCAGTAGCCAGAACCAGCAGATGAACGCACAGAAAGACAACCCAGTGCTTCCCAGTTCAAGTGTCAGGGCAGAAACCCAGGGAACCTGGGACTTCAACATTGATATGTAAACCCAGAATTTCACTTTATTAGTTCAGTGTTAACACGACCCTTTCTGCGTAATTTATTCAATCTGTCATTTTGTTCTACTTGTCCAAACA
Organism: Scolopax mira; assembly: GCA_004320125.1. Lineage (NCBI taxonomy): Eukaryota > Metazoa > Chordata > Aves > Charadriiformes > Scolopacidae > Scolopax > Scolopax mira. The sequence goes on from BJBW01001317.1 coordinate 152,918, forward strand.
CAACTTCTGCTTCACGTCCCAGGTCCAAGTTCATTTGAGGTTAACTGCTCTTTGCTCAGTCTACATCCCATGAAGTACCTACTGAATCCACACTCTCCAGAACACCCTCGTACCCGCTCTCCAGAGCGGCTCTACAGAAACAGGAAATTGGAAAGTGAAAATTTTTGAGAGGCTCTTCAAGGCAACAAGCAGCTCCTGAGATGGCTCAGGTGTCTCTGCCCTTGGAAGAGTAGGTCTCCAGCAGCAGGAGAAGGTCCTGGGATGGCAGCTCATCCCACCAGTGCCTGTGGGGTGGCTCAGGTGGCCCCGTGGAGTCTCAGGGCCATCCCTGAGGCACAGGCTCAGTGAGCACACCTGAGCCCCTCCATCTGGGGATGGGGCACTTACCCACCAACCGTGGCATCACCCTCCCCTGCGAGCTCAGACCCCTCTGGGCAGCAGCTCCCGGGGACATCTCCAAGCAGAGCCATGTCCCCATTTGTGGGACAACGCTGTTCCTTGCTCCCTCCTGAGCCGAGGAGGTTCGAGCCTCTCTCATTCCCATCTCTGTGCTGGGGCCAAACATAACAGGCGCCGCTGCCTGTTTTTCAGGCTGCCTGGTCAGCAGGACTTCCTGCCCAGATATGGAGCTTCTCCTCACAGCTCTGCTCCAGCTCCTCAAATATGCATAAAAGGAGATTTCTTTAAAATAAAAAAAAGACACATAAGACACAGCAAAAAAAAACCAAACCCAAACCCAGTAAGATAATGTGAAACAAATGCTCCAACTATCTGAGACTCCACCTATGGCCAAGCCTGTTTGGAAACAGCATTGTTAAACATGAAGATACTAAAGTTTAAGATAAAAGAGTCCAAAGACATTTGTAATGCCTTTTTTTTGTGTGTCAACAAACTGCTTGGAAGAAAAGCAAAGTTCTGCTCTCCATGACTAGATATACAACTCATTTTAAGATTTCAGTTTGGGCTTTTTTTTTGGTCTTATAGCATTCTTGCTATTAAAAGAGAGAAGGCAAGTCAGTGCAGAGGAAATTCTTAGGTAGTGAAATGATAGGATATTGAGGCCATTCTACCCACAAAAACATGTCTGAACGATCTCAGGAATACGCCAGTAATACCATGGTTCTCTGTTTTTCTGGCCAAAGGCAGGGCCATCCTAGACACTGGTAAGTTCACTCAATGGTTGGAAAATAGAAAGCCTACGATGACAAGTGACAAAGAAGAACCCAAATGTGACTCATATGTATAATTGGATATATATGGACACAGAGCCACTAGCTGTCAAGGCTTTGTGGTCTCCACACACCCTGTCTAAAGCTGTAGCAATACACAGCTCACTGACAAAGGCATGAGTGGTGGGATGGTTGCTGAGATCCTCCTCAGAGAGTGATGAGCTGGCTGATGTAAAAGTAAAGAAAGGAAAATCAGAGCCCTGGGATGTTTGGGATGCATTTAACATCTCTGCTCTGTGCAGCCACCAAGAATGGGGTGGCTCCAGCACACCACTCCTGGGACACACACCATGAGACCCAACTGCTTTACAGAGCACTGAGGAAAAGAAAAGTAACATTAATATAATATTTTCACAGAGCTTGCAAGGGGGTCAGTTAGGGAAAGCTACCATCTTGACATCCTCCACCAAGAGCTACTTTTGCAGAGAGGTTGGTTTATCCCAGGTCACTGCAGAGTTGGGAAGTCCCAGTGAACATCTGTAAGACGGACTAACCCAAGTGCCATGAGAGCCCACAGCAATATTCCGCTTTCCTTTAAGGGCTTGAATGCATTAGAACACAAGGGGAACCAGACCAGTATTTAATGCAGCCAAGCATGTGCCTGAGGGGCTTTTTCACCCTGTGCAGGCTGGTCCCCCCAGGCCAGAGGCACCCACCTTTGCTGAAGAATTTGCCACCACATAAGAGCAATGCAGCCATGAGCCCGACAGCTGCTTTTCAGTGATCCTCAGTCTTCTTCTTTTTGCTATGAGGCTGCTCAGACCAGGCTGCTTCCTCCACCACCTCCCTCTGGTTATGCACAAGGTCAAGACAGACTTGATAAATCAGTTCTGACCTCCCTCAGAAGCATGCTACACATCACGAGACCATAGCACAGACAAGGGATGTGGTTAAGTAACAAACAAGGTGGAAACAGGAAAGTGGAGCCAGCTCCAGCTGCTAAACCAGTCACTGTAACAAAAGGATGATAATGCTTATCTGATCAGGGATGTTTAAACCATAATCCCTTGGAAGACCTTCGGTTCTCTTTTCTCCTGCATATCCACAGGGACCTTGGTCTAATCACAAGACGAGTTTATAGTAGTCCTGCAGATGGGAAACAAACATCCCGAAAGGCCAAGGTGTCTCCTTGCAAGAGTGTTTCACCATTAGAAGCACATAGATCACATACCACAAGAAAACACCAGGCAGCTTCATCCAGAAGAGGACCTTTGGTCAGCAGCAGCCTGGCCACCATGCCTGGACCTGCAGGCTCTGGATCCCAGCCCCACAGCTCCATTCGCCAAGGAACTGGGGCCTCAAATATGGTTCAGTTTTGATAAGATGGACCAATGCTGGAGACCCATAAAGCTTCTAAGAACATCCACCCTCCTGCAAGCGCTGTTTTCACAGATGGCAATGGCATGCAAAGAGGCCTCCACTCGCTTGCCCCAACTCGCTGTGCTCAATGCCAGTGGAGAACACAAGTCCCAGGGGGGCTGAAGAGGAACCCCATGAATTCATTACCCCTCCTGGGCACTGCTCCACGGGTCACCTGTTGCTCTCTGGTCTCAGAATAGTGTTAGGGACCAGCTGCCGCAGCCACAGCTCCAGAAGGGACTGGTGTAGCAGGGACCTCCTGCTTCTGAAGAGGTTTCTGGATCCTGAAAGCACTTATTGCACAACACCTTATTTGGAGACTAAAGCCGGCCATGGAGACACATAACTACCTCAAGTATGTTTTCTCCTCCTTTTTAGGAAGGGAAAAGGAAAAGCTGGTTTCCAAAGAAGTTACTACCAAGTTCACAACAGCCCTTCAGAGCTGAGGTCCCCATTTCACCTCTTCTCATGGTCAGACTGCTCCCCCCAGCAAGTCCAACACAAACCCTCCCCTGCAGCCCCTGGAAGACCCTCGTGCTGCTCCACCTTCTGTGCCCACCCCGATAAATCACAGCCAGGGCAGAGCAGAGCTCCAGAGGGACCACGTGAGCCCTTTGGGTGGGGTTGGTTCCTCCAGCTGCAACGAGTTTTGGAGATTAACAGCTCTGACTTTGAGAAAAACCTTTCAAACAAAGGAAAAAGGCAGAAATCCTAGGATATTCACATGGGTGGGACCGGTTTGCTCAGCACAATTGAGGAGTTCAGGGAGATGGATGGAGAGAAATTAATTCATTGTCATTATTTGAATCTAGTGGAGCTAAGCTTGCATAATAACAGGGAGCCAACTCAAGCTTCCTAGAGGATTTCCAATAACTGGAGGGTGTCAGTGTTCACATCCCACAGAAGAGGTTTCTGTGGCTCAGAGGGGAACGCTGCAAGCTGTGGAACAGCACACCAGTTCCCACCAGTTACACCCACCTGCACTGACAGGGGCTACAGGGAAGGAGCCAGCCAAGCCCAGCAGCACAACATCACCACAGCCAAGGGGCTGCGTTTCCGTTAGAAGCAGGAATAAAGCCAGTCTTGGTACCTACAAAAAGCCTCTTTTGATCACATTTTCCTTCCTGCCGTGGGCAGATTTGCTGTAATTGTCTTGTTACACTCAAAAGATGTGCTGCACCCAGATGTCCCTTCTCAGCACTCGCCAGCAACAAAGAGATCCACTGCTGCTCCCCCAAAACCTTCTAGTTAACTAGAACTGCCCCAGTTCTGAGCCCATAGTGGGTTGTACACTATCAGAGGACTTTAACATCAATGTTTCAAATAGTTAGATATAGTACAGGTAATGCCCAGGTGACATTCACTCTGAACTAACAAGAAATCCACATCAAATAGTCTCATTCCTATTTTAATTCCCTAATTCAGCCTGAAAAGCAGATGCACCATAAAAAGAATAATATTCTCTTTTATCTGATCAAGTCACCAAGATGTTTTTTCCTTCCTGTGCTGGCAGAAGGTTCACATCACTCTGAACTCAAGGGTGATTGCCTGAATGAAGCTCTTTGATTGTCCTCATTGGCCACCTTTGGTCTATGCATTAAATAGAAGGGCAGCTATTGCTAACGCTCCTTATGGTATGGATGTGCCCCTGCCTGCATTCCAGCCCAGCAGTGCTCTAGAGCTCTGCATTCACAAGATGTCAAGTGCATGTCAAAAAATTAAAAAAATAATCAAACTTCATTTCTGGTGCAACCTAAACAATCCTCCAGAATGTCAGGTAAACGCTAAAGGCTTTCAAAGCTTGGCCTAAGAAGTCCCAGCATGTCTGAAAAAAAGCCACATCTTTGTTTAGATAGTTTAAAGAGTAATTACTTTTAAACCTAAAAGAGTGAGTTAAGGTCCTTTGTCCCATGCAGAAGAGCCCAAATCAACCCTCTCCTGGGTGGCACAAACCTCCTTTTAAGAGCTTGGCCTCTAGCACCTCACTCCATGGTTTGGATGGACAATCTGTCTCACTCAGCATTTTCCCAGATAGTTTTCCAAGATGGGAAAACCTCTTAATAAATTCCCTGTGGAAGGGGATCACCTGCTCCTCATTAAACTCACCTCTCAAACTTTTTTGGGGAAAAGTACTCCCAAAAGACACCCCAGACACACAGGGCAGGAACTTACACCAAGAAGGGCTGGGGAAGGGGCTCCTGGACAGTGTCTCCAAGTGGGATGTTTGTCCAAGGGCAAACAGCTCCCCTTAGAAGTGCATTAATCAGCACACACACTTGCTACTCTAATTTTGACTGGGAATAGCAAAGGATTGTTTCAATTTATTTTCTTCTCATTTTCATAGACAGAAAACATCTATTGTAATCGTGACCTGAAAGCAATTTGTTTCCCTGCCAGATTATGAGCAACCACAGGTACCCAGTTACCACACTAAGAGGAAAAAAAAAAAAAAATCACTTACAAAAGACTCTCATCTTAAGTTCTTTCTACAGGATTTACTGAAATCACCAGTAAATGAGCAGGTATCATCTGGAATACTGGAAGCACTTACTGGTATCAGTCTTTGCAGAGTAAGAAGTTTGTTGCCTTTTATTTTAGCACCATAAATATGAGGGAAAAGCATCGACATCTGAGAGAACTATTTCAACAGAGTTGCCAGATCTCAACCTACAGGATGAGAGACACAACAGAGCCACAGCCTCTGCAAATACCTCGCTCTTCCAATAGCGCATAGTTGGCAGCATTCCTTTCTCCACCAACAATGTGTGAAATAATGATAAGAGAAGGGCAAGGTTTGAGAAAAAAAAAATAAGATGAATAGATTTTTCCACAGGCAAGGCAGTGCTTCAGGGGCTTGGTCTTAATTATAAGAGCAAACCAAGCTGTGAGTAGGTGTATGGAATGGGGAGAACCCACCCAAATTAAATTAATCAGCAGTTGTACTGAGTTCCAGAGGGCTCAGGTAAGTGTCTCATTGCAATCCTCAACTGCCTTCACCCAGCTTCATCCTTCCCACCACCAGGAGAAGGTCCTGAACTGCCACCAGGAATGGGGGTCCCTCTGGACAGTGACACCTTGCACTTCAGCAGTTGCTTCCACAAAAATTCTGTAAAGTTTAGTTCTTCTAAACACCTCCTCAGCTCTACTCGTCACAAGTTAGAGATGAGACAGAGGGAAGCTGAAGATGTGCCCAAGGACACAAAGGCATTTCACCCTGGGCCACCCATCCTCTCTTTCACCCCATCCTTCCTGTGCTGCACCTTCCCTTCATCAGCTCCAAGGCTTCCACAGGATCCAGCCAGTATCACAACCCCCCCCCAAAAAAAAGTATCAGAAGGCCCATCCAGTTGTGCAAGAACACTAAAAACATGTCTCAGGCAGAAAGTATTTAAGAGGAAAAGCGTAGTAAAACCACAGCCCTCTGACAGCCACCGAGGCAGCGTCACACCAGCCTCCTGGGCTGCAGGTTCCCATCCTTAATGTCCAGATTTGGGACAAGTACTTTAAACCAGGAGACATTCTGCTCCGTTACTACATTCTGGTGCTCTGGATGAAGACTCCTGGCTGGCCATCCTGCAGCCTTCCTGCTGTAGCTGGTTCCCCTGGATGCCCAAACAGACTTGGCAGCACCTCTAATAGAGTCATAGAATGGTTAGAGTTGTAAAAGATCTTAGAGATCATTGAGTTCCAAACCCCTGCCCTGGGCAGGGACACCTCCCACCACACCAGGTTGTTCCAAGCCTCCTCCAACCTGCCCTTGAACCCCTCCAGGGATGGGGCAGCCCCAGCTTCTCCGGCCAACCTGTTCCAGGGTCTCACCACCCTCACACCAAACAACTTCTTCCCCACATCTCAGCTCCATCTCCCCTCAGTCAGTTTAAAACCATTCAACACAGGGGAGATCATTTATTTGTACCTGGAGCTCCATTATCTTGATGAGTTCCCCTCTTGTATAGAGGGAAAATAAAGTGAGATGCTTTTGGATGACAGGCTTCCAGGTCTTCAGAAAGAGCAAATGAAGAAGTCAGAGTTAATTTTGTGGCTGGTATTAATTTTGAGCCCCAGCACGGAAGCTGAAGGGCCGTGCCACCTCAAACACCAGCAGGGCACGGGCAGCCAGCCCCAATGCTTTGGGGTAAATTTGCTTTCCTGTGTTCCTCTGATAAGACAACGGTCAATTTTTCATCCTACGACAGGTCCCTTCCCAGTGAAAGCCTTTCTGGAATAATTTGCCAAAGGCTATGTAGAAGCTAATCCTGACAGAATTTAGCCCATTTTCTTGGGAAGGCAATAACCCCCCAGCATGTACAGCTTCCAAGAGGCACACACAGCTGTGCCAGACACCAAGAACAGCATTTGCACAGCAGTTTGCACACAGCAGCCACCGGCTGCTCCAGCCCTGCCCTTCCCCAAGGCTTCGCCGCTGCAGGAACAACCAAAAGTCACCTTCCCAGAAACGCGGATTTTTGGGCAGCTGAAAGATAGAGCTCACAGCACCCACAATTACGTGCTGGCAGGAAAAGCCCTCTTATTTTCCTTATTTCCTACTACTCAGCCACCCTCCTCCCTCTCCCTACTATTCTTTGCTCACACCCTTTGACTGCCAAGGCAGCCAGCAGCACTCCCGGGCCTTACACCCTGCTTAATTGGGGGGGTCACCAGGCTTCCCTTTGCCTCCAAAGAGCCATTGCCAAACCAGTATGAGGCATTGCACCTCACGAGCTGAACATTAACCATTTCTGAAGTCTTGTCCATCAGCAATTAACCCAAAGCTCCTGTTTGCTTCAGTTTTATCAACTGCTTTTAACGGACTTTGCATCTGACTCAGGAAAGCACCGACACCAAGACGCAGGGGGTGCCAAACCAGTGTACCCAGAAGGGCTGGTATTTGCTCTGGAGCAGTCCAAAGGCTCTCTGTAACCGAGGGGATGAATTCAGAGGGTTCAGGGTCGGTGGATGGTAGAAGCGGGAGGAATGGGGCTGCTGACTGGCATCAGGAAACTCCTGCTCCAAGCAGAAACTCCAATAGCTGCCCCAAAACCTCTCCCTCTCTCTGAGCCCCATCTTTAAATGGAGCCAAGCTTGGGGCTGGGACATCTGAATACCTCTGTTCCTGAATGCCTGAAACACAATATTTCCTTTTTAAAGGGAGGGGAAAAAAAAACAACCCTCAGCATAAACAAATACTCCAGACACCACCTCCCTGCAGGGCAAGGGGGATTTTGTAACCTGTAAATTGTGTTTTATGGGACTCGATTTAGCTCCAAGTCCAAATCCCAAAATAAGCCCTTTAACCCGTGTGCTGCTTCATGATTTCATACCTATAAATACTCGCTCCCAGCCCAGCAGGTGTCTGCATTAGGGTCCACATCTGATCCCTGCGGTGGCGCCTCCTCCTCTGGGCTCCACCACCATGACCATGTCCTCAGAGCAGGGGTCCTGGTCCCACAGGGACCACACAGCTTTCAGAGGGGGGGACGGGGCGATACAGCCCTCTCCCCTGGCCACCAGCCCCGTACAACCTGTCACCAACGGGGACCAAGCCCTGTGTCCATCGAGAGGTGGTACCTCCACCGAGAAGGTACCGACTCCTACTGAAGCTGAGCTTCTGCTCATGGGGACTACAGAAATCCTGAGTGTGGAAAGAGCCTGCAAGGGATAATGTTCTGAGGTCAAATTGTTAAAAATGAGGTCCAGCTTCCAAAAGCAAGAGATGAAACTGCCTGTACAGCTCCTGGCTCAGCGCTCAGGCTGTAGCACATTTAAACAAGGAATGTGATGGCTTTGCAGGCACTCGCTGCAGCTACAGCCCTTGCCACCCCCACCACTTTGCACCCAAACTGCTTGAAAGGGGCATTGGGCAGAACAGATGTGTCCCACAGAAGACTAATTAAGGGCACAACCCCTGTTATTTGTGAGCCTGGTTCTCCCCCGAGATGTTTGCCCAAGTGCTGCCAAGGGGAAACACTGTCCCCAACACCTTGGTCCTACAGTTTATCAAAAACTGAATGAGAGCTCCAATGTATTCCTCAAGTTCTCTAAAACGATCTAAATTCTTGGACTCCACAAAGGGTGAGTTCCCAATCCTTAAGGGCATCCCCATGTGTATCTCCAGATACAAGCAGAGGAGTTTCAAGTGTCTGGACACTTCACTGATGGAGAATCATAAAATCATTCTGGTTGGAAAAGACCTTTAGGATCATCAAGGCCAACCATTAAAAGAAGAAGAGGGAGGGTTCTGCCTTCCCCACTGAGACCCCCCCCTGCACAGGCTGGGGCTTGGTTTGTTCCCCTCCTACAGCCCCCCTGCTTCAGGTGTTTGCAAAAACCCACACTAGAGAATGGAAGAAAAAGTTAAAGAGCCAAAACTTGTGTTAACTGAGTAAACTTTACCTTGGCTTTGAACAGTGCCTTTTAGCTCAGCGCGTTATTTTCTTCTCCTGACAGAAACGGACTGAATTTAGCCAGAAGAGCACCCAAACCCCTCTGCCTGCTCCAGCTGAGCCGGCTCCAGCAGCGCCCGCTGCCAGCCGTCCCGCTGTGCCTCCCCCGTCCTCGCTCTCCAGTTAGAATTTAATCTAAACAACCCCTTTGCCAAGCAGGACGCCAGCCCACTCATGCTGTTTTAATTTCCTCAGAAAGAAATCCCACAATACGCTAGGCAAGACATCAACAATAATTAAACCCAACAGTGACTGAAAAAAAAAAATTAAAAAAAAAAATCAAGTTTTTGGGGCCTTGCAACAAGCCCTAATGAGTTCCAGACTCACCTTCCCCGACTTGCTCAGACTGGCCGGGCAGCACTGCCAAGCTAAACCACAGTTTGACAGGATTCCACCCCCTGCCCAGGGAAAAAAAAAAGTGCCCTTCTCCCGATTGAGGAAATGAAGCAGCCGTCTGCTGCGAGGACACTCGCTCGTCTTTGGGCATGGATTATCCACTCAGGGATCCAAGGCCTCTATTTTTATTTTATTTTTTCCTTGGTTTTAGTATGTCATTTCACATCCCTTTGGAAGAGCAAACTAGCTGAGACTTTTCCTTTTCTATACCAGCATGGCCAGTGCCAGCCCAGGTGCCATGAGACAGGAGGGTTATGCAGACAGGGGGTACCCCCCCTCGCTGGGGGCTGCCCTGAGGAGATGCCACAGCAGCTCTAGACCCTCCCCTGCAGGGAGGTTGTGCTGGTCCCTCCACAGACTGCAGCAAAATTAAAGATGACACCTTGTCCTTCACACACACACACCCACACCCCCCAAGGGAGCTAAGCTTCCTGCCATGGAGAGGCTCGGACGGTTTCCCCACTGCCAAGACTTTGGGGTGCCTGGCACAGTGCTGCTGTGCCACTGCTCCAGCTCCTGGGGATGGTGCTCGAGAAGCTCCTGGGAGATAGGTCTCCAGCAGAGACAGCTTTGCCAGGGCATATTCCTGCTCCACAGCCCAGGTCTGCTCAGCCCTCACTGGTGACCCTATCTAGCACCACTTCTCTTCTCCCCCCCCCTCTCCCCCCAGCCCAGGGTGGAGACCCCCCACCTTCCCGCTCAGGCCCCCCAAGCGAGGGGGAAATGAGCTGCCCACAACTCCCATAGCACAGCAAACACCCCACAAAACTGCCATTATCCAAGAAAAAAGGTCAGCTTTCACTCTTGGAGGATCCATCTCTACTTGGTACTGATAAGAGCTTCCCAAGGGCCTCCAACTGTGCCTTCCCCACAGCAACGGTGGCAACCAGTACCCTGTGGACATGCCTGAGGGTCATCAGCAACAGGACCTGCTGGCAGAGGACACATTGCTCTGAGTCTCTGGGGATGACACACCAGAGGGGACCTTCCCAGCAGGTATTCACCAAGCCCTGTCCACCCCAAAGGCCTGTGGGTGACCCCAGGGTGCTGCATAATCAGTCAGGGGGGTCAGCAGGGACAGGGAAGATGGGCAGAGCTGGAAGGAGGGAAACACCCCAAAATCAGGTATTTTGTCAGGACCCAGAGCAGGAGCACCATGCTGACGAGGGGAGCACAGTGCAGGACCCAGATGGCAACGCAGTGACCCCTCCCCAGCCCAACATTTGCCCAGGGTGACCTGCCAGCAGCATCCAATTTTCCACAAAACCTCACAAATAAGTTTTCCTTGGGACCCAGCAGTGGCCGAGCTCAAACCTAAGGGGACAGAGGGAGCTACACCTCGAAAACAGAGACAGGGAGGGAGCTCCAAGGACAGTGTCAGCAAGAAAGTTCTCACAGAAGGTCACGGCAAAGGGTGCCACCACCCCCCCGGGAAGGTGTGGGGTGTCCCTGCACCCAGCAGTCCCAGGGAGGCCGGTCCCAGGGCACAGCTCCGGGCCATGTGTCACCAGGAGACGGGATGACAACAGCGTGGAAAGGGAGAAGGGCTGCCATTGTCCCTGCAACTCATCTGCTAATTGCGCAGCGCCAGAGGCACAGGAGGAAGGTGGTGGGAGCAGCCGCTCCTCGGCCACCCGTGGACCGGGGACACACGGGCTGAGGGTTTGTGGGCTGTTTTTTTTGCTCGGCATTTAAAATCCCTTCCATTGAGAGGCGGCCATGCCAAGGGGGCGTTTCGGTGATTCCGGTTCTTTCGCTGCCCGAAGGGCACGGCGGCAGGAGCGGGGATGCCCGGGGCACGACCGGCCGCCGGCAGCGCCAGCGCTCTGCGGGGGGGGTCGGGTGGAAGGAGACGGGGAGCCCCCCGGGGACAGGGGCTCAGAGCCCCATTAATTGAGACAGCGAACAGCTCCTCTGCCAGCAGGAAGCCCTCCCGGAGCGGGTTTCTTGCGTGGAAAGAAGCGCAAACCCCGACGCGTGGCCGGGCTGAGCCCGCACGGGAGACGAAGGGAAGGTGCGAGCACTGCGGGGGGGGGGGGGGGGGGGGGGGG
>BJBW01001318.1:338-63246 GCA_004320125.1 Scolopax mira
CCATATAAAGTGCAGAGCAAAAATCTACAAAGGCTGGAGAAAGAAGTGAAAGATCAAGTTGTTTCAATTTGAAAAGGAGTTTGTAGTTGTTAAGGAAAGCAATTGGGCATAGGAGGCAGCCTGCTTTGCCCTTCAACAGCCAAGGGGAGATGCAACAAACAGCGTATGGCAAGTATGTCAGAAGGCAGTTGGGATGTCCTTTTGGTGTACTCTCTGCCGCTCAATGTATAAGCTCACCAGTCAGTGCAGAAAAGGGCAGAGAGCATTTCTGACCTGATGTTCAGAAATGCCTTTCAAGCAGAGACCTGGGATATTTCAGAAGGATGCAGGCACTTGTCCTTTCTGGATAGGAATCTGAAGTGACATATGTCATGCTTGTCCAGACCTGGTTATATCCCCTGCATTTCTACTCCTGCACCTCAATAAGAAATGTCAACCTGCAGTTACAGTGGAGCCTATCTCATCATCATGTAAGAATCAAGAAAACAAGTATGCAGATCCATTACTGAATGATAAAGAAAACTTCAACTAATCAGAAGGTCTGCAAGAAATCCTTCATACTGCCATGCCATGCTGAGCAGGAATCTTGTAAGGCTCTTCCAAGTGCTGGGTAAATTGAGAATTTACCCAGACTGGCCAAAGATGCATTTCTGCAGCTGCTTCAGTATTTGAGCTTCGCTTTCAATTCTAAAGGCGGATTTGTACTTGCCTAATGAGATCTGTCTGGTCTCCAGCTGCGTGTGCCGTTACAAGCTGTGCTGACCTGCCTCGGCTGTCTGGCTCTAAGGAGGAAAGCAGAGTGCTAATGAGGGGGCTTGGCTGTGTTTCATACCCTCTTCTGCAAGTTGAGGGGCTGCCCAGCTGGGCAAGGAGGGATGCAGTAAGTTGGGTGAGGAAGAAAAGCTGGGTGCAGGGGGGTAATGTTTACTATGAGCATATGGAGTGGTGTGGGTAGAACTTGGATCCTGGGGAGAAGGATGTTCTCCTGACTAACATCTCTAGCAGGTGCCTTGATTAGACTTTTGGCTTTTGGGAAGTACATTCAACAGGGAGGGTGCAGTGTGTGAGCACTGCTAGGCTGCAATTGTGAGCCCAGGATTGAGTGCCCTGGTTGACTTCAGGTGGCAAACTCTTTGTGCTTCTGTATGTATCTGCAGCGGGAAGACCTGGCTGTTGCTGCAATGAAGTTGCTGGGCTGGATTAGCCACCAGTTCAATCTGATGAGCCAAATGGTGCTTTCTCAAGACGGTTCACTGAATTTAGAGTTGAAAGGGACCATAGGGACTATACTGGACTCTTTCCAGTAGCCCCTTGTCTTTCTTGAACTGGGGAGCCCAGAACTGGATGCAGTATTCCAATTGTGGCCTCACCAATGCTGAGTAAAGGGGGAGAATGACCTCCCTCGATCTACTAGACACAGTCTTCTCTATGCAGCCCAGGATTCTGTTGGCCTTCCTGGCCACAAGAGCACACTGTTTGCTCATTGTCATTTTGCTGTCTACCAGAACCCCCAGGTCTTTCTCTTCGGAACTTGTCTCCAGCACATCCACGCCTAACCTGTATTGGTGCCTAACATTTTTCTTCTCTGGGTGCAGGACCCTACACTTTTCCCTGTTGAACTTCATTAGGTTTGTCATACCAGTGCTTGAAAAACCAGTGGATTTGTTGTTAAGTGCAGCCTAAGGGGGCATTTGAGGAGAGCTGGCATTTGAAGAGCAGCAGACCTTCCTCTTTGTAGGTCAACTTCTAATATATTGCAGTGACATTGAAAAAAAGAAAAGCAGATGCCTCTTTCTCATAGTTGTCTCATTATCTTGCCCAATTGTTGCAGCAATGCCAAAGGGAGCCCTGCCAAAGGGAGTTAATTTACAAAGGATTCCCAGCCCTTATCTTCTATAGCCTTAAGTTCGAATTTAGAGTATACAGCACTGAGAAGGATGACGCTTGGGATCAAGCGCAAAATTAGTGGAGTCGTTGAAACACTTTGTGCATTTTTTGGTCACAGACAACACTTGAATGCAGATTATTAGATAACAACACAAGAAATCTGCAAGAAGCTGCTGCTTGTGGTCAAAGAAAAGGGAAAAGTCAAATTAGCATAGAAATGAAAATTAATAAATACAGGGAAATGAAGAAACTAAAGTTGCACCTATGGTAAACTAAATTGTTAGGGTTGAGTGTTTCTATTGACCATGAAATAAATAAATTGGAGTTCCAACTAAGGTGGTGTTGGAAAACATGTATCTAGAGGCAAATATAGCCTTTGTGCTGCCAGAATAGCTCTCTTGGATTCAAAGCTTAGAATTAGCTGCCCTCAGTGAGCTCCATATAGAGAACAGCAACAGAAATGCTGAGCACAACCTTGCCCCAAAATTCATAAAGCACACCATACGCTAACAAAAGGAGGTTTCAGTCCCTGTGTAGTGGTGCAATCTCACCCCTGTTCCTGGGTTACCTGACAATTTCTCCTCACCTGGGCCACATAGCAACCTAACATAAATCAGGAATGAATTGCAAAAGGCAATGAACCAGATTATTATGGTTTACCCTTAACACACCTGACTCGTACATCTGTTATCGCTTGAAAACCGTAATGACAATCACCCTCTGGATGGCCTAGTATACCCATACCTGGATCATGGCCCAAAAGGGGTGATACTGGATGTTCAAAATCAAGCAAGTTCTGGGCTTGCACAACTGGTGGAAAGTACCAGAATATTTCATTGTTCGAGTTGGGCTGGAATGGAAAAGTACCTGACAAAAGTCAATTATCTCAAATCCTATAAATAGCGACCCAAAGAGAGACCCTTTGAACTCTCCTGGCTCACAGTGGGCTGTAACCAGCACCTCCCCCGAGTTGGGATGCCCTTCAGACATGTTGAAGGGTCAGGGTAAAGTCAAACTTCTCAAGGCTCTATTATCATCCATTGAGGAATGCAGATGCATTGTATTTACTCTGAACTTGAGAAGAAGGAAATTTTAACTATAGGCTAACCTGTCTCATCCACCTATCTACCTATTTACGTGTTTGAATATGCACATTTGCCTTCACGAGTGTGGTTGTCTATATATTTCACTGGATCCTAATATTGCTGTCTCTGTGTGTGTAGTCAAAAGGGGCATCCATGGGCTCACTGGAGTCACCCTCTGTGAAGAGACTTTCATCCTTCCAGTTAAAGACTTAGTGGGGCTAGTTGTGCAACTCCTTGAATGGGGCATGTGTGTATGTTTTGCATTTATATAAACGTGCATACATATATTTTGATTTAGGATACCCTGTAGTACGTTAGCGTGAATGTTGTCATTTTTGAAACTGTAATTAAGTTGCTGATTTTGTTATAACATATTCTACTGAATCACCTTGTTAGTCCTTGAATTGGTTAATGATTGTGTTGCTAAAATTCAACCTTTTGATCTATCTCAAACCATTAATAAATCTTGAATTGCTGCTAAATCATAACCATGTCAGATATTTCATCCACATCACCCTGTTGTTCTCACGCCCAACAAGACCAAGAGGTTTGTACTACTGTGACTTCCTGAGGTTAAGACAAGTTCATCACCATCTCACAGCACACCAGAGAGACCTCCTGGAGACCTTTCCTTTTCTATCCTGTGTCATACCATGTCTTGGAACACTCCAGGCAGCTATCAGGCTCACAAAAGTCTTCCATGGGAACTGAAAGTTCTCCAGTAAGTATGCTTTAGATATGGCTTTGTATCATAAATCTTCTTAAAAGACTGTTCTCTGCACAGAATAGATTTGTATCAGCAGGTTGGAAAACCTGAAGACAGTCCTGGGCTAGTTTGTATTAGCAGAAAGAAATTCTTCAAAGGAACGTTTCCCCCCCCCCGCACCTTTTAACAGATGATTTATTTTGGTTCTTGGATTAATTTTCATAGTCAAGTGATATCTTTAGTTCAAGTATAATTGACTTTTTCTCAGCCCTTTTTGTGAAAAGGAAAAACAGCTTCTTCACTAGAGAGGAGAAAGATACTCAGGTGGTGTGTGAATAAGTTTGAATCTGAAGCACTGAGGTCTTTGTGATGAAGTGGGTATTTCTAAGTTCTGATGCTCAGCCGTTAGTACGTCTATCAAGTTTCCAGATTCTGCATATTTATGACAAGATGCCCTCATCTCATTTGACTGTGGAATAGAGAAATTAATATTTTATAATTGTTTAAAAAATGCTGTTTTTTCTCATGTAGGATTTCTTATATGTCAAGTGTAATTATGATCAATTCCATGAGAATACTCAGGATTTAAGTGTATTTTCCAATGTTTTTACTTCATGTAAACAGCCTAAACCAAAATTAAAGCTAACAGGTTCATCTCTCCCTGTAGCTAACCAGCTCATCATACATTCTTTCATTCTCCTGCTCTACCTCCTCCCTAAGACTTTCTCTGTCCTAGCCAAAAAACCCAAGCAAACCTTTTCATCAGGTTATAGTTTTACTAATCCTACAGCCAGACCTCAGTTCCTTGCCACAAGCAGCTGTAAGCCTCTTCTTTTCCTCTCTGTTTGGTGACTTAGCACTATGTGAAACCACAGTTTTAGCTCAACTGTCTAGCAGCTGATTTTTGAAAGAGGCTTCTAGTCTTCCAGCTGCTTGTTTCCACCATGCATCAACTGAGAGAGGAGTCAACCCCAAGCTCATTGTGCTTACTTTTAGAGGGTGCAATTTCTTGGCTGGATCACAGATTTACACTGCAGCCACCTGCTTGCTCAGTCCAGTCAGTGGGAAATAGTGGGACTTTTAAGTAGGAATGGGTATAGTGGAGAAAATAGACCAGCCATGTGGAAGCAGCCTCCTGTTTGACTGAACTGGACATATTGAGTCTGAAATCTCTATCCATTGAAACTTAACACCTTGTATTCACCTGAAAATTAAAATATATGCCTAGTAGAATCATTTCAATAGAATAAATACAGACTTCATTGCTGCTTCTTGACAAAGACCAGGCACAAATTAATTACCCCTCAATGGAATGACTGGCCCTTGAAATTTTTCTTCTAAGGAGACCAGTAATTACTGAAAGAAAGAGACGGAGTTTGGGCTTGAGAAATAAATGTCCATAGAGTTAATCTAGTTAAGCTTTTCAGCAATTAATCTCTATCTCTGCTAGAATTTAAAAGTACTCCATACTTTGGCAACTCATTAGAGAGCTAAAAGCAGATCCACTTCTCAAAATGAACAAACTTCATTCATATATTAGTTTGTCTGGATTTGTGGTGTTGTACTCAAGAGGATAGTCTGTCCAGGAAACATAAGGCTTTGTACTAAGTGCCATCAGAAAAACTTCATAATACACAGAAATGTAGAAACAAGATGACAAAATGGGGAGAAAAAGCAAGTTTCCATGGGCACTTCCCTTTCAGAGGTTCTGTTGCATTTCCTTATGAGGGGTCAGTGGCAGAAGAGCTAAGCATGTGTCGGTGGTTGTGATTTATTCCGCAGAAAGGAGGTGTTAAAAGCTCACTGAAAATTTCAGAAAAGCTCTTTAGAGGACAATAGTGTTACCAGATGATCTATTCTGCTACACAAGTTTTGGGTTTGAATATAAGCCTGCTACCTGTATGAGTTTGATTTAGAATATCCTTCCCTACCAAGGAAGCAAAACTTGATTTGTTTAGGCTTGAATCTGTAACAGTTATTATCTCTCCCAAAGCTTAGCAGAATGATCTCCACTGATCTCAAGGGAACCCAGCATGCAATTGCTTTTATGCAGGATGCAGTGGACCCCATGGATGGTGCTCATGGCAACTGTGCAGAAATTTAGAACACGCAGCTGTGCATGTAAACATCTGCTTTTTCTCAACAGCACTGAAATGCAAGTTAAACAATGCAGTCCTTGCACAAATCATTGCCTGTTAGCATAGCTGTCCTCTAAAAATTTTTCCCATAATCTCCAGTGAGACTTTCTCTTCCATAATAAAATAAATCTTAGCTCAATGGCATATTTGTCATGTCTCCTACTGAAATCTTTATTCACTTTTAGCACTGACTTGCCCACTTGAAATCCTGTGCTGTTATATATTCAAGGAAGCTGCCTTTGTTTAGTCTGAGCAACTGTTCGGACCATCCCTATCCAAGCAGCTAGCTCTTCATTGGAAAGAGGGTGTTTTGGAGGAAGTGGTCTTCATAGAATCATGGAATCATAGAATCATATGGGGTTGGAATGGATCTCTGGAGATAATTTAGTCCAACCCCCTGTCAAAGCAGGTCCACCTAGGACAGGTTGTACAGGAGTGTGTCCAGGTGGGTTTTGAATGTCTCCAGAGAAGAAGACTCCACCACCTCTCTGAGCAGCCTGTTCCAGTGCCCTACAACCCTCACAGTAAAGAAGTTCCTCCTCATGTTTAGGTGGAACTTCTTATACTCAAGTTTGTGCCCATTTCCTCTCGTCCTGTCGCTGAGAACCACTGAGAAAAGACCAGCCCCATCCTCTTGACACCCTCCCTTTAAATATTTGTAAGCATTGATCAGATCCCCCCTAAGTCTTCTCTTCTCCAGACTAAAAAGACCCAAGTCCCTCAGCCTTTTCTCATAGGAGAGATGCTCTGGGCCATTAATCATTTTTGTGGCCCTTTGTTGTACCCTCTCCAGCAGTTCCCTGTCTTTCTTGAACTGGGGAGTCCAGAACTGGACACAGTACTCCAGATGGGGCCTCACCAGGGCAGAGTAGAGGGGCAGGAGGACCTCCCTCGACCTGCTGGCCACGCTCTTCTTGATGCACCCCAGGATGCCATTGGCCTTTTTGGCCACAAGGGCATGTTGCTGGCTCATGGTCATCCTGTTGTCCACAAGAACTCCCAGGTCTTTTTCCTCAGAGCTGCTCTCCAGCAGCTCTGTAGTGGTTCTTCCCAGGTACAGCACCCTACACTTGCCCTTGTTAAATTTCATTAGGTTTCTCTCAGCCCAACTCTCCAGCCTTTCCAGGTCTCTCTGTATGGCAGCACAGCCTTCTGGGGTGTCAGCCACCCCTCCTAGTTTTGTGTCATCAGCAAACTTGTTGAGGGTACCTTCCATCCCTTCGTCCAGGTCATTGATGAATAACGTATTGAAGAGGACTGGACCCAGTACTGACCCCTGGGGAACACCACTTGTTACAAACTTCCAGCTGGATTCTGTGCCCCTAATCACAACCCTCTGGGTCTTCCTCCCTTGTACACCATTTGGCCTCTTAGATTTGGGACCAATAAGTAAAGCAAGTGAAAAATATACGTGGAAGACCAATAGACTTGCGCTCAGAATGGAAATAGCAATTTTACAAGTGTTGGATCCTGCAAAAGAGTGAGGCACTGCTAAATTCATGTGCATCAGGATTCTTGTGAAGTGGTTATGATGGTTACATGGAAAAGCTGGGAAAGGAAAATCTATCAAAGATCAAGTCTGACACATGAAAAACTCACCCTGGTATCATATTTGCAATCACAGCTTGGGGTTTGGCTGGTACAGGTAGTAACTGAGCGACAGGAAAGCTTTTCAGGGTAAAATTTATGCTGCTGTCATGAATCCTGCTGCCTGGCACTTTATTACTGTGAGGTTGTTACAATGATTTTTGGTCTAAATGATGAACCTGCTTTCCAGTTTTCTGCTTGTTTATGACTTGATATAGGTCCACCCACTGCCTTTCTGACCTTATTTTTCTTTCTTCATTTAAACACTATCTTAACAGCCTAAATGCCTTTTCCAGAGTCTGTCATTTGTTAAGACTAATTTGATGTATTTTCCCTGCACATCAACCATGTCCACTCTGTTTCCTTTTCCTAAGTCAGCATGAGGGGAAGGAGGGATAACTTTTCCATAATGTATAGGTAAGTCTCTGAGGACAGCGAGTCTCTCAAAGTAGGAAGTTGTTCAGCTTCTCACAGAAGTGATACTGCTCTGTGAAACCCCCAGAAAGATGTCTTGATGAGTAGTGTGGAGTACTCTGCACTCCTGTACTTTGCAGCAAGGTAGGTCAAGGATTGGGTTGTACCTTTTTTTCATCACTCTGCTGCTGAGATCTGGAGCATCATCAACAAGTAGAGCAAAAAAAAGAGCTTAAATGACATAGTTTGAAAGGAGTCAGAAAGTAGTCAGACTCCAGAGGTCCCTTCCAACCCCAAACTATGATTCTATGAGTTGTTTTGAAGAAAAGCATCAGGCTTCCTGTTCTTATTGCTTCAGTGCTGTCATTTGAATCTGACTGAAAATTGCAGACAATTTAAAACTCATGTGGTCATAGGACACTGGTCTGAGCAAGCTGATCTGCAGACTGGCAACCCAAGTGGATGTGGAGACTGTGGATAGCCCTGGGTTGTTGTGGTATCAGAGAGTACCAGGAACGCTTGTAGATTAAGTTAATACTGTGTCAGCTGGCTACCAGAAAATTCTGCTATATGAGTCAGAGTTAAAAGGAGGGCATTAATAATCAACACTGTCAAATGTGAACTGTTGAAAGATGAGATGTTTCAGACTTCCTATGGTT
Organism: Scolopax mira; assembly: GCA_004320125.1. NCBI lineage: Eukaryota > Metazoa > Chordata > Aves > Charadriiformes > Scolopacidae > Scolopax > Scolopax mira. The sequence continues at coordinate 8,815 of BJBW01001318.1, forward strand.
TTTTTGAAGGTTTCCTGCCTTGTTGGGAAAGGTGATGCCATCAATTAAATTTCACTGGTACTTTGAAGGTACTGTTTGGTATGCTGGGCTTGCAAATAAAGATTTTTTTCATAGAGGTACTGGTTTAATTCCCATTTAAGTAATCTTATTTTGGAAAGATAGCAGGGTGATTTTTTTTTTCAATGAGCTAAAAATTATTCACTAGTAGAAATAGAAACGAGGGGAAATTATAGTGACATAAAAGCATCTTAAAATAGCTTCTACCTATTTTAGTAGTTAGCAACATTTTTGGTGTGCCAGATAATATTTAGCTTTGCCAAATTATAGGTGAACATTCGAATAAACCACACTGGAAGATGAAAGATTGGCTCTTGTAGGCAAAATGCCAGTCAGCAGCCAAAGAGCAGTGCATTTGCCTCTAAAGGAAGGCAGGGCTCCCGTCAAACCTGAGTCCAGAGTGTGACCAAAGCTGAAGGTTGCTGCCACTCCCCAAATGCTACGGCTTCCATGGGTGTAGTGTGTCACTTTAATCTCCTCACAGACTATGTTGGACACAGGCGCCCAAGGCAGCCGAGCTCAGAGACTGACTGCTTTGACTGATCTCTCTTGAGAAGCTATATCAAGAACAAATTGCAACACAGGGGAACTTGAAAAAATTGCAGATCTCAGAGTTCATAATTGCAGTTGCCTGAAACTATGCAGAGAACTGTTGCTCAGGCCAGGATGAATTTTCCTGTTAAACCTTAGAACTAATTTTTTGTGAGAAATATAAACTCTTCAGTTATAACGTAAATGTAAATGTAAATAATGATGTGAAAACCACAACAGTTAATTCCAAAGTCCAGGCACATGTTAAAAGGGATGAATCATTCTGTCTGGCTTCTTAAAAATGATTATATTAATACTCAGCAGGTATTGACATAATCTCCAGGAAGTTTTCCAGCAGTGTTTTATCTCTAGCATTTTTGGATCAATAACACAAAATTAGAAATGGTAAAGCTTTTTTTCTAATGGCTGCTGCTGACTGGTTCAAAAAAAGATTCTAGTCAACTAATTCTATTCAGATGCCATTGTCTCTAATTGTAAGATGCTGATTAGTTATAATAATATGCTGCCAACAATTGGCGAATCACGCCAATAGTCAGATCAAGAGGTCTGAGCAACACATCATTTAAATATAGCAGATACAAAGAAATTGGAGAATCTGAAGTCTATTACCAAGGGCATTGCTAGCACAGCTGTTGGGATATATGGGGAAAAATAACAAGAATTGTCTGCAATATGAAATGTCAGTAAAATCCTGTTGTTGCATCTTGAAGTGATTGATCTGACAAATAACTTGGAAACTTTTTACTTAAGCATTATTTTACCTGTAAAATGCATAGTAGTGCCAGGGTATTTACTGCATGTGAAGTTTTATTTTTGCTGGGGAAGGTCAGATTGGGTTCTTAAAAGTCAGTTGTCTTCTTCCCCTTTTTCATTTTTCTGTTAGTAGAAGGGGGCATGAAGGCTCCTTCCTGAGAATTTTCAACTTCAGAGTACGTATCATGGTGCGTGGTGTAGAGCCAAGAGCAGTTTGTAGGAAGACTCATTGGCTTTGGTGTGGTTTAGAGATTCAAAAGGGCTCTGCATTTGGACAGCAGCTCCCTAGAGTGGCAGAGGGACAAGGCCCAGGTACACAGATGTCTTAGTCAGCTGTTGTAGGTCACAGTCAGATGACAGACGCTGTTGGTGGATCAGTTGCACTCCACCTGACAGCCTCTTGCTAACCAGGAAGAAAGAAGTGCCAGTTGCAAAAATTAAAGGAAGAAGCCTGGAAGAAACAAAATCCAAATTGGTTAAAAGAGAAGGAGCAGCTGAACTGCTGGACCAACTGGTAAGCATACAATGGGGTAAGGTATGTCTGGAAGGACTGTAACTGGTGTTAGTAGTGTACTTGTGGATGAAGGAGGCTAGAACATGGAAACGCACAGCTTCTTCTAACAAAACCACTATTTGCCAACCTGATCAAACATTAGGGGAATCAATATACCTAAAAAGGCTGTATCTATTTACTTTGCTTCATCTGCTGATAATTTAAGTAAGGGGGTTGTGTGGATCCAGATGATGCCTTTGGGGCCAGTTCTTACATATGTTTTACAAAAATGCTAAGGACTTTATGTGGAAACCTTTGTCTTGAAACTCAGAGTGAATAAGTGGCCCTTAAAGTTAGTTGCATAGTTCCTTTGGATGCTCTTACTGTCTGTCAACTCTCAGCACTATTGCAATAGAGACAGCATTCTAGATACCATTTGAATAGTGAAGAGAAACTTAATCTTCAGTCAGAAAGAAACTTTCTTTTCAAGACAAGATCTGCTTCTGATTTGTTTTGTGATTTACCAACCCTCATTGTGTAAGTATGGGTTTTCTGCAGCTTTTTATATATCCTGCTTTTTAAAATCATAATTAAAAAATGAAAATTGCTCAAATTATAAAATATTCTTTATTGGATTAATCTGAGTTTGCACCTTCTATGAATTATTGCATCTTGTTAGGAGTGCCCTTTTATATCCTTATCTACAAAAAATGTCAGGTATCTTACAGGTCTGTTTTGGAGTCATGCCTTCAGCTCTCAAGTTCCCTTTTTTATTCGTTGGGTAAGTTACTCGGCTGATAGTTGTATAAGTGTAATAAGGTGGGGGGGGGGGGGGGAAGGGGAAAGAATCAGGTATAACCTAAGTGCACTGCAACTGTAGTGAATTTCACAAGGGACACAGCCATGTAAATACTTCTATTTCAAATTCTTGAAGGGGTGCCTATATCCAACAGTTTTGTAAAGAACAACAAAGTAATGCAGAAGGCTAGATTCTGTGTAGATTTAGGGCTTTTAAAAGTACATGAGAAGTGGAGGAGAGAACATATTAAAAACTTTGCAAAATATGAAAATGTTCCTTTTAAGTGTCTATATATGAAGCTGTCTTGGCAAGTAAAAATGTTGCCAAACAGTAGCTTCACACTTTTGCTTATATGACTGCAAGAGAAATATGTGGTTGTGGAAAAATTTTGCTGTGAGCATGTGTTAGCTCAGGTTATCTAGCATAGGCCCAGGATTTGTGCAGCCTGTCTCAGAGAGGGCTCAGAGCAACCCTTCTGCTTTAAGGAAGACATTTCCAAGGGAAGTGTTTGACAGAACACTGAATGATTCTTTTAGCTCTAGAAGAAAGAGTTTCATCCCTCTAAGCTTTGTTTAGAGAATGGGGCTTGCCTGAATTTGTGCCCCCATTTCTACTGCTGGAGAGTAGCATTTCCAAGCCTTTCTTTCCTCAGTTATAGCAGCTAAAATTTAGGCAGGATCCCAGAAGTCAGAAGTGTGTCTGACACTTCTCCTCCGGAAAGAGTGTGTCTCTGTGCACTGACTTCTGCACAGCAGCATGACTCAGTTCCATGAAGGTGGGCGCTCTGAAGGATGTCATGGAGTACGATTAGATGGCTGCATGATGACTGATGTACTGAAAAAATTATATATCTGACTGTAAACAGCAGTTGAAGCAGGATCCTAGGCACTAAAACCATGAGAGGTTTCCTTGCTCAGCCCACCATTTACATACCAAGTAGGTCAATGGTTTATTGTAGCTATTTCATAGCATGTTTTTGAAACCACTGGGTTATATGAGGGAGGAGATGAGGAATGATAACAACTTCTACAAAATTGTTTTAGACCATGGAGGAATTACTTTCGATGTCATATGAATTTAAAGGTTCAAAGCACTTGTAGGTGGAGCAAAGTGCAATAATTTTGACACCAGAGCTCCACTGCAGGGAGAGAAAACATGCAAATTGGATAGACACATGCCTCAGTAAGCCAGAAACATATGTGTTTGATGTAGATTATGTTTAGCTTTGTAGATGGAAGAAAAAAATAGTACTAAAACACTTTCTTTAAATGTTACATTCAGCACACATTGCCTTACATAAAGAAAAAAGGAAGATGTTAAGGCAATAAAACAAATGTTAATCATAATTTTCTTTCTTGGATCACTGTTAAGCAGCTGTCTTATTCATTGCTTCATTTCCACTAGGGGCCAGTGAATTGGAATTACAGTACTTTTATAGCTGCATCTGCCTGAGCCCACTTTGGAAATGTTAGCTCATCAGCAGGAAGCCACTCTGAAATGCTCCACCTTGCTTGCTTCTGGCTCAGCACAACCAGCACGCAGAGAAAGCACAGGTTTTTTTTTCTCTCAGATAAACTGAAAAAAGGTCTGCTGTTGGGAACCATAGACATGGGTCATGCAACATGAACTCAGGACCTCATGGCATGTGATGGATTGCAGCTTGCTTGCAAGCAGTCTTGGAGGGTGAGTATTGTCTATGTGTGGGAGAGTGACACAGCCTAATTAGAAACTTAAGATCAAACTGTTTCATAAAGTTTCTGTTGTTTTCTTTTTCCAGTTGGGCTGTTTGTACTGAAATATGCTCTTTAGTATTGCAACATATGTTTCCCTCATTACTTTCCTCTTCCACTTCTGTGAATCAGCAAAGACTTGTATAAAAATGAAAAGAGACCTACCTTGGTAAGAACTCAAAGGTTTAAGGTTGAAGAAGTGATGGAAGTGCATGGTCAAATCTGAGTAGTCCTACTTTTTGTCTTTTGTCTGCAATGGATGTTGTCAGCCTGGTGTTGTATCTGAGCCTGAAGCAAGGGGGAAAAGCATAGTGTAGGCATAAAGCCATATGAGCCATGGAAGTTATTGGCTGAAATGCAAGCCCTTGGGGGTTCCTAGGTCAAGGTTCGAGGTGGTTTCAATGGTTGTTGGAAATTTCAATACATGTTCTTGGCTTCTGGATCAAGAGGTTACATCATTGCACATAGACCAAGCATGCTGGCAGCCAGGTGTTCTCAGGCTCACTGGAAACAGCAGTTTATACAGAAGTCTATGTGAGTAGTGTGACAAGTATAAGGGAAGCTTAGCCAGTTACTTGTGCTGAAGAGCTCTCCAATTGCTCACTGTCACTCTTTGGAGGAAAACTATGCAGAGCGTCTCAAGGACAGTCAGTGAATGTCAACTGTAGCGTTGCTAATCCATCCATGCCATTGGTCCAATGAGACCTTTACAGATCTTCTGAACATAGATGATCTGTGCACGTGCTCACAAAAATGAGAACCCACTTTCCTGCATCTGATGGGTGGAGTAAAGAAGACAGAGCAAAACTCCTCAGTGGTGCCTAGTGGCAGGGCAAGAGGTAGTAGGCACAAACTGAAACACAGAAAATTCTATCCAATTCCGTAAGAAAACACTTTTTTACTCTGTGAGTGACTGAGCACTGGCCCAGGCTGCTCAGAGAAGTTGAGGAGTCACCATTCTTGGAAATATTCAAAGCCTAATGGCAACCTGCTTTGCATGACTTTGCTTGAGCAGGATTGTACTAGATGATCTCTAGACTCTCCTTCCCATCTCAACAATTCTGTGGAAATGGAATTGGGTTTTGTCAGACATGGAATCTTGAATGAACACAGCTTCAAGTAGAATTTGGATTAAGGTGATTTAGCTCAAAATAGAACAACTGTTCTGGGTTTGTAAATATATGTAACAGTAGAGGAACTCCTTATCATATTCAGTCTTCTACAAGCTGCACTCTGTGTGGTGCTTGGCATAACACTGTAACACTGCAGACTCTGCTGAGCACAGAAGGGTGTGTTCTTCAACGGCTTTCTTCTTTCCTTGGAGGTCTCAAAAGATAGCTTTAGGCAATTACTTGCTTTCACAAATTGGACTTTTCTAGATTGCACCAAGTATTCTGCTGTGCAGGCTTTTCAATATGTATTAAGGGACTGTTTTGCCTGAAAATGGGGTGTTTTTTCTCTGCCAGAAGGTGATAACATCTGTTTCTCCAAACTACTTTATACTTGGAAAAAAGAAAAAAAAAACCAAAAACCTGTTTCATTTGGTTTATGCTGTCAGGGCTTGACTGATTTTTTCACAGCATTGTAGATTAAAATCCACTATATTTAGTCTCTGTGAAAGCCAGCTAGTCTAGGCAAATGACAGAAAAATCTGCAAATACTTTCCAGACTTCAGATACTGTCCATGAAGCATTGTATTTGACAGAGGAAAGTGGACCAACAGTTTCTCCTCTGACTCGTACTTGAAGATGGGCTTTGAGGGGGTGTTTGAAGAGAGGCATAGGCTTATTTTGTGCTCTACTGTAGCGGAAGTTTAGTTTTTCGTGGTGTATTTCAGCAGAACTGATGACAATTTTGACTAAAACTTGGCTGCAAACTTATGTCAAGTGAGGCCACAATGAGGTGATAAAACTTAAGTAGATGAAACATTGTCATAATGAGCACAAATGACAAATGCATTGATAAACTTTAAAGACTTTGAATCCAGCTGTCAGTAGAAAGAGAAATGCATAATTGGCTCACTAACAAGTGTAATAGATGAGCATCTGGGAATAGCATACATCTCAATATAGGAAAGACCTGATGGAGTAGGTCCAGAGAAGGGCCAGGAGGATGATCAAGGGGTTGGAGCACCTCTGCTACGAGGACAGGCTGAGGGAGCAGAGGTTGTTAAGCCTGAACAATTATTAGGGAGACCTAATAGCAGCCTTTCGGTACCTTCCTACAGGAAGGCTGGGAGAGTCTGTTTACAAAGGCCTGTAGTGACAGGATGAGGGACAATGGGTTTAAACTGAAGAAAAGCAGATTTAGATTGGATATTAGGAATAAGTTCTTTATAATGAGAGTGGTGGAGCACTAGAACAGGTTGCCCAGGGAGGTGGTTGAGGATATTCAAGGTGAGGCTTGATGAGGCCATGGGCAACCTGTTCTAGTTGGGGATGTTCCTGCTGACTGCGGGAAGGTTGGACTAGATGATCTTCGGAGGTCCCTTCCAGCCTGATGATTCTATGATTCTATGACTGGTTTTACTTGGTGTTTCTATATCACCTACTTTTGAGGACTTGAACAATTTCCCCATTTCCATCTGCTAAATTCATGATCTCTATCACTTTCAATCAGATCTACATTTGTAGAAATAAAAACAAACCCAATGATTCTCTGGAGCAAATGTTGCTAATTAAGAAACCTGGTGCCTTTGTATCCTTTTATAGATGGTTATGTGGTGGTTGTATTTTTTTTTTCCTAAGTCATCTTTTAATTACCTCCCAAGCATTTGCCTTGCCTGTGAAGGAATCTAATTGGTCTTATGGGACTGCAAGCCACGCAGAGAAATGCATGCTACTTTTCAATGGCTGCAGTTGTGCACAAAACTTGAGGACACTGAGACCTGCGTATTGATGCTTCGGAGAAAGTGGGGTCTCTTGGTCATTTTCATTTTAGCCCTGTAACCCACTTACTTTGTAAGTTTAACCATTTTGTAAGCCCCCAGGATTGATTCTTACTAGGTTTTGCCTGAGTTTGTCTTAGCCAGTCTTTGGTTTTGTTGGTTTTAGCTTTGGTTTTGTTGATTTAATTGCAATAACTTTTTTTTTTTTAATGATGAGGAGTTTATTGCCTAGTTTCTTATGAAGCTCTTGCTTCATTTTGCATAAGCGTGAGGAATTACCATAATTTTATACAGGCAATTGTAACACATAGTTACTAAAATGAAATATTTATGGCCATAGCATGATGTAATATGGGGTAATGCAGGTGTGGTATGACAGTAAAGGACACCAAAGAAGTCACAGGATGTGGTGTAGAGGAGTAGAGGCATGGGACAATAACAGAAGGGGCAAAAGATAATACTGGAGGCCTTAGGGCTATTGGCAGCTTAACCATGTTCAGTTAAACAATTGTAGAGTTGACTAAAATCAGCTTTAGTGGTAACAAAGAGAAAAGGATCAGGTATCAGACTTGTGTAGAGCGAGTTTCTTACCTATAGCGAATGTGGGTGCAATAACAAATTGCATATCAGTGAAAAAAAAGATTAAAGGGTAAAATTGTGTTAGAAAATGTATGAAAATACTCAAATGTGAGCCCTGGAGGGAAAAGGAAGAAACCATTGACAACATCCTCCTCAACACAGGGCAGGAAGAAATCCCATCATGAACATGTTGCTCCTCCTAGCAAGGGGCTGGGGATGTTAACAACTTGTTGCATCTGTTCCCCCCACAACTGATCCTCGAGGTTGACTTACTGTCACACTTGAGAACTAAAGGGGCAGGGTAAGGGAGAGCATAATACCAGAGACCACTTTTGTATAGCAATATTTGACTGTAGCATTGAGTTGTGCATTTTACTGTTTAGATAATTTGGACTCCAAAGGTTAGTATCATTGTAACTGCTCTGTAATAAGTTTATTGTATTTTAGTTAGGCTGTTAAGATTTTAATTAGTCTAACAATACATTCTTGGCTTTCCAAATGAAGCATTTCCCCTTTTGCCCATAATTAGACTTTGAGTGTAATAACTTGTCACATGGGTATTACAAAGATTGAAGAATGGGGAGTGTGTTCAGACAACAAAAAAAAGGACTGTTCTTGATGCACTGAAAGAAATCACAGACAGAAACAGACAAAGCCAGGATAATATTCATCCCAATGACTAATGATAGAATACTTGCACTGTATTACTTTTGTTATTTTAGCAATCTCCTGAGAAACCCAGTGGGAGATGTTCCTGGTGAGGTATGAAAGAAGCAAAAAAAAAAAAAAACAACTGTCTGAAAGAATTTTCCTGTGTTAGGTAAAGCGGGGATATGATGAGGGGAAAAAAAATGTTCAGTTGAGATAGCTTGCGTAATTCATACCAATTTCTACTCTTAGTTTAGTTCACAGTTGATTTGCTTCATACTGTTTGCAGGGAGGGGAGGCATTAAAGGTCTGATTCTTTAATGTTCCCAGTTTATTCTTGATAAGTTTTTTTCCAGCTGGATAATTTCTGCAATGTGATAGAATTGGGAAATTGCCATGAAGTTGGCATCAACAGAAGCCAGCTACAAATTTAATCAAAGCCAACTGACAGATTAGGTACAACACTGAAATAAGACAGTAAGGAGATGTGAAGGAGACTCAATCCAGCACAGAACATGTTGTTTATGACCTCCTTGAGAAGTACTTCACCTCCATACCATGCATCTTTCTCATGAAAGCACTATTGTAAAGAGCTTCTGGTAGCCATGATATTTTAGGATGGTTTAGGTCATAAATATTTATCTTTACCTGGTGCTGGCACCTGAAACTACTGAGTAAACAATTATGTCAAACAATTTATTGCTATGTATTGTGATGATTCCTAAGCAGCCATCAAAGACTGATGTGTTATTTTTATGTATTATAATGCCTTAGCTTCTGAGAGAAGTGAGTTTTATACCATATAGCTTTACTGGCTTTCTCTGAGACACTTAATGGAAACTGATAATTGTTACTTAAGGCCAAAGCCAGTGCAAGGTTGCTTGTTTACCTTAGAAATATTTGGGAAGTAATTACTTTTTATATTCTCAATATCTCATCTTGAATTTGAATAGTGTTTCATCCATAGAGTATAGACTTTAGAAAACCCAACAAAACCAAAAAACCTCAAATGGGGTAAAAGTAAACATCTAAACATAAGTAACCTGAAAACTAATGAGAATGTATTTGCTGGTAAGTGAAACAGGTAAATTTGGGACTGTGCACAGTTCCAAAGCACTTGGACACTTTTTTTGATACTTGTAGTTAAATGGAATATATTTCATATCGTCTGTCAATAGTTTAAAAGTGTTTAAAAGTATTAAACTAAAATTTAAATTTTTCTTTTTATTCCTCATGGTAACATGAGGAAAGCTTTTGTGTGTGTGTGTGTACGTAATCATTTAAATTTCTTTTGAAAAATTCTAGGGGGAGTTGGGGAAATGTTAAATTATTTGATTTGCTCAGTCTGAATTTTCTGTGTTCACCCAGGAAGATATTATTCATGTTACCAGTGATACAAACCACATGGCAATGCAGTAGTGTTCACAGCTTCAAGCTTTTGGTAAAGATCAGCAAAACCAGAGGCTTAACAGCAAGTTGTGACCTAGCTGCCAAGCAGGAAGAGAAATTAGGTTGAAAATAGTACAGAAAACTCCTGTGGTTCTTCCACAGTGTGCCAGCATGGAGGGAACAAGTTTAGATCATGTTTTTCATAAGGATTGCTTCAGACCTCATTCTCCAGACGTTACTGGTCTCTTCTCAAGCAGCACATTGGGCAGGATGTAAAAGACCCCACTGCTTCTCTCAGAAAAGCGTCTGGGAGTGACCTGGAGGACAATGCTCAGCTGTCCGGCAGTGGCTTGGTTCCAGGGACGTGTGGTGGGCTGAGGTGGGCTGTGTGCTGTGCCACAGTGTTGCAGGCAGTATCCCTGGGCCTTTCCCATTGTATTGTCTTGAGCCAGGAGCCCATAGCACAGAGGAAGGATGACATGCAGGAGGAGAGACTGGTGCAGCAACTCCAAGTGCTGAGCTGGGTCTGTGTCTTTGGGAAGCTGGTGGGAATAGGGCTGAGAGCCTCAGCTGCTGGCTGCTGGCTGCAGTGGCAGTTCCTGAGCTTGGAGCAGGGCAGGGAGAGCCCAGGAGCATTGTTTCTCCAAGGGGGATGCCAGTGTCCCCTCAGAAGGTGTGCAGGTATCCCTGTGCACTTCTGAATGTTGAGCCTGCAAAAGGGATCAACTCTGGATTAAATACAACTTTTGCATTACTGGGGCATATGTAAATAATGGTGATCCATACAGAAACTCAGCAAAGATCCTTGTGCTGTGATACAGCTCTGCATCATGCACTACCAGCACCCTGCATGCTGGGGTGATCCGAGCACCACAGACACAAGCGTGAAAACACTTTAGGCTCTGCTCTTGGAGGAGGAGGGCTGCTGACATAAAAGATATTCCTCATTGCCTACAAAACAGGAATTTATCTGAGGTATGAAGGAATTTATGTGATCTAGCAACAGGAGCCAGTACTTCCTTGTGCTGCACAGCAAATATCTTTGTTCAGCATGTGTGGAAGAGGGTCAGACAGACCCACTTCACCAACTGGTAACAAAAAAAGAAAATACTGATTTCTTTTTACCTTGTACTGAGCTCCATGATATGAGTGAGTTGTATTTTTTTTGTTTATTTGTTGGGTTTTTTTCCCCCTAATGCAGAGATGGACTCTCAGGTCAAAGCTATGAGGTAAATGTGTGCTCTTCTGCTGCTGTGAAATGAAGTGCTGACCTCAAAGTCTAGGATGAGATGATCTACAGAATGGCCTCCTCATGAATTTTCTTTAATCTAGAAAAGAACTTTCACCTTCCAGTGATGCATCTGTTTCACTTTCCAAAGTTGACAGCCATGCTGATCGAGTGTGTTATTTGGTGCTACAGGAATGCACCTTAAGAGAAAAAGGACCTTATAAATGATTATTAATCCTTTGGCATCCACAGGTGCAGGTAGGTGGTAATTTGGCCTCCTCCACTGTATGAATTATTCACAGATTTGTTAGAATTTATAGGCAGACATTGAATGATTCTTCTGCACCCAGATGAGATGAATGATTGAAACAAACATAAAAACCAGGAAACAAAAAACCATGTCTCTGCTCTAAAGTGAAAAGTCAGTATATATTCTCATAATGATTTGGTGGTTTATATCTTAAATCTTTGGTTTGTGATAATCTGTTTAGTGAATTTGAGCAAGGGGAAGGAGTTTAATGTGATGGGGAAATATAAAGGAAAATCTAACAGAAATAAATGAGCTTGGTACAACTTGGAGGCTGGTGTAACATTGGTATATATTCCTCCTGCAAACAGTTTCTTGGAGAAAGAGAATTTATTTTTGATGGGGACAGTTAGGCATAAAGTATAACACTAATTCATCAGCCTGGATTTGTCATTGATTTATTTGGAAATTATGACTGATTATGTTCTAATGATGTTTTGGAAGACATGAAACTAAGTGCTCTCCACTATGTGGATGACCTTTGGCTTTAAATTACAGCAGATTACTGGACACATTGGTGAGGGGACAGAGGGAAACTGGTGCACTGTACCAGTGTAATCAGTGTGAAGCTATGTCATCTATTTGAGTTCAGGAGCAAATTCTGCAAGAAGACAGAGGAAGCTGTAACTAAGGGGTGAGTGGGAATAGATTAACAGAAATGCCTTTGACGTTCTTTGCTTTGATATTTTTAAACCTCATGGTCTTTTGTTGAGAAGCTGGATCAAGTGAGGATATTTGTTCAGCTCTTTGTCAGTTTTTTGTGAGTCACTCCTTCTGGACTGTGATACATAGGTAGTTTGGTTATCTGCACTTCAATTGTTACTCCTCTGGCAATGACTATTGTGTTGTTGTAATAGAATCCACTTTGCTTAGCAGCTTTATGGCTGCTCCTCTTTCCGACCTCATTTTCTGAAGAGAAATATGCCAAATAAGCAATAGCTATGATTCTTGGAGACCTTGGAGATTCTTGGATGTGCTAAATCTGAGATATTCTTGAAGACATGGATTACCTTTCAAAACAGTCGGTAAAAACAGTACTAAAAATCAGATGTATTCTGATATATAATAATATTATAATTCCATGCCAATAGTGTGATAACAAGGGGGAACAAATCTTGGGACGTCTTCACTGCTGGAAGTCATTTCTCTCCAACACAAAGAAATAGCATTAATGAATCAGATTGCTGAAATACCAAAAGACCTTTTTAATCTACCTCTTTATAATGTGAGATCTGATATCAGGTTATGCAGATCTGTTGTGTCTTCACTTGTATTAATTGCAACAAAGGTGTAATACTCAATGGTGTAACCAGAAGTATTACCTATAAAGATGTTTGATGTTAGCTCATCTCTCTGTTTAATCTGCAGCAAAAATACTAAATCCAGATTTGAACATTATGTGTTTATAAAGAGAAGGATCAATTGAAGGGAGTCTTAAGGAGGAAAATGAGAGGACAAGGTCTCCTAAACTTGTGATCTCACAAGCTCCTCACAGAATAGACTGAGAGGGAATGTAACGGTAGTCTTCAAATATGGAAGAAGATATTGCCATATAAAGGGATAAATAATCTTTTCTTCATGTCCTTAGTTGATATGTGGGAGCATGTACTGCACCACAGGAGATTCAGGGTGGAGTTGAGTAAATCTTGGTAATGATAAAGACAGCAAAGACTCAGTGAAGGTGGTATGCAGTGGCACAGTGTGGAGTCTACATTAATGAAAGTTAAGAAACAAACCAGGAAGGAGCCTGTCTGGAATATCTATAATTAATAGGAATATCTATAATGTTAACTCTGCCTTGCTGCCTTCAGTCAATTCTTAAAATTTTATATATTTTTTTGTTATATGTAATGTATTTTTGTTTTAGAACATTGTTAGTAGAATGTGTGTGTTCATTTGTCAGTAAATTACCCTTCTGTTTTCTGCTAGTAATAGTATTACGCAGCTCTAATATGTAAAGACATTAATGTATACTGGGAGTTTTAACAGGCTATGAAGCCTGTAGGAAGTCCTCATCCTAACAAGCCTACAAACTGAACAATAAGCAGGTCAAAAGCTGAGACAGACTATAATGACTTTTGCAGAAGGCCACATTTTCATTAAAAAGATGTGACCTGGAAGATGTCTTCTGAGTCCAAGTATCAGTTTGCTGTTTGTGAGTGGAAGGAACCCCTAGTAAGGCTGGAGATAGTAGGTTTTACCAGGGTTGCTTTCTGCTCAGGGATGCATTATAGTTTAAAATCTTACCAAATCTAAGCTTGGAAATTATCTGTTGAGAGAAAGGAGGTTTTGCTTGTAAGATGTGAGAAAGAGAATAATGCAATTCAGCCATATGGGCTTTGTACTTACACCTGGTTTGGCTCTGTGGGGGACATCATTCTCCAACCTGTCAAAGCACAGCATACATCAAAAGTTCTGATGTAATTCGTATTCTTTTTATGAGCAATCAATTTGTCTGGAGCCCAAACCTTTAAATGTGGCCAAAAAAGAAAATTCTCTGTTGAGAGTTGACTAGCAGATAAACAGCAGAGTTTTATGTATTTCTGGTATCTCTGAAGAATTTTGGTTTCCTTTATAACATCTTAATTATAAAAGTTATGCTTTTAGGATTTCTCTTCAATATATTTGCTTAGTTTCTTCCTGGCATGTGGATTTTCCAACTTTAGCCAGCACTGGCTAGCCGGAGGAGTTCCCTGCAGATGGAAAAACATTTAGATAGCTTATTTTACTATGTGCTTAACTCTTTGTATACCAATATAAGTATACATGCATTGAATCTATCAAAATGTAGTTGCATTTGATGATTCTTACGAGTGCCTTTTAACTTAAGGTATTCTGTGATTCTAGCTTCTGTATAGAAAAGTGAATAACAAGGATGACACTTAGAATCTGTAATCCCAACTCCTCCTTTTAAATGGTCTTTCAGTGCTTGGGATTCCAGCTCAGAAAGATGGGGGTGAAAATTAAGACAACCTTTAGCAGGAAGTATATGCCTACTTTTCAAGCCCTTACAGTGCTGCCAAGCAGCACTTAAAGGAGGGTAAAGAAATGCAGCCTGTACTTGTGTCAAATACTGCAGCTAGAATTAAGTGCTCATGGTGTCTTCCCTTGGCACAGCTTCCTCTGTGCTGGCACAAACATCTGATGAACAAATGTCTCTAATCCCAGGGGGGAAATTTCCATTCCATCTGGTGCAGCTCCACAGCCTTAACTGTGAAACAGGACAGTAAAGATTACTGAGTAGGGACGACCTTGCCCGTGGAGCTTTCTTGTTAACTCAGTTTATTTGTTTTGCTGCACCTTCATCAAAGACCCATCTCTGAAACATTTTTTTATTATATTTTTTATTTTATGGATGAAATAAAAAAAATGTTATTTTGAACAAATGTTTTTTCATTCAAGATTAACTGTTTGTAGTAAGATGGAGAGTCCTATCTGCTGCTGCTTTTGGTCCCACTTCATTGTCACTTTAGAGATTGTGTGTGGTTGTGATGAAAATATTGCTTTAAGTTCATCTTAGTAGGAGAAATATAATAATAGATTTGTTTTCTCATCAATACATTGCTGATGAAAGAAGTATATTTCTTTTATGGTTGGGTGTGTATGTTGAAGCCTTGGCTTGAAAGCTTTTTCTTGCTTTAAATGTGGTGAAGGGAACAGAAATGGGAAAAATAAAGTAGATTTGATTGCAGCAGAGTTGTATGGATTTATTGCTTTGATTTTCCCCCCAAATTGACCAAAATGGAAATGAAAACTGACTGTTGGTTCCTAATGCGGTCAGTAAATCTGCAATAAGTTTTTTGAAGTTTCAGATTTTGGGTAATGAATGCACATAGAAACCTTGGAGTCAGACATTCTTGTGTGATATTTCCTCTCTCTAATTCTGCAATGAAAAATAGTAATAAAAAAAATAAAAATCTGGAATTCAGTGTTGCTTCAGATACTTTTCCTGTAGCTTTGAATAGGATATTAATCATAGGGATCTGACAGTTCTTAGGCATTAATCACTTGTACTTGCTCTCACTTTAGATATTTGATTTAGTTGAAAAATAATTTGTGAATTTCTTATTGTAATAATTGCCATTGATAACTTGGCAAGATAGTTGTCCTTTGGCATTACATTAGGGCAAAAATGATAGTAAGATAGCTCTTGTCTGAAGACTTAGAAATCTAAAGAGCATCAGGGGGCTGAGGAGGTGGTAAGGAAGAGGAATATCAGAAGCAAGATATCATGACAGGCTTCTTGGGGCATTTGCAGTTGGGATGTATGCATTAGGCTTATGTAATTTAGCTGTACTCCTTTATAGAGGAAGAAGATGCAGATGAAATAATAGAGAGGATGAGGAAGATGAAAGCAGAAGAGTGTGAAATGACAGGTGGTTGGGAATATTTTGGAAGCAGAACAAAATCATGTGCTGAGGGTGGTATCAGTTGTGGCTGATGTGACAGAAGAGCAAAAAGTATTTTTTCACAGATAGGCTACCCTACTCAGCTAGAGGAGTAAGTTTTCTCCATTAAAGTGAGATGCTCCAGACAGTGAAATGGGCTTGCTGAAGAAGTAAATCTAACAGTAGTTGTGTCCCTCTCCACCACTCCTAATGCAGTGACCTGGTGGAAGGCACAGAGAGCACCAATGACCTTGCTCTGAGGGTGCAGCAGGAGCAAGGATGCTCCAATGTGAGGGGTATCCTGAGCCTGGAGGCAGCTGTGGGTATCTTTCAATGGCCCCAGTTTGGTGCCCAGAGAGCCTGATCAGGGCAGCTGGGCCTGAAAAGAGCAGGGGGCTAGGGGGAGGAGGGGGACCAAGGTAGGGAGGAAAGGCAGGTAACAGAAATAAATGATTGTCAGCACTCCTGGGCCTGACAGGATTAACCCAATTTTATGATTGGAAGAGTTAAAAAGGAGTGAAAATTTTAGTAGTAAATGTGACCCACAGCGACGTAGTATATTGTTTTCTTTTTTTTTTTTTTTTTTTCCCCTGGAGGCTAACTCTTTCTCTGCTTTTACCCAGATGCTACCTAAATAGCAAATGATTTTGAGAAGCCAACTCCAGGACTTGGTTGTGAATAACAAATTACAGGGAGAGCGTGTGTGCCAAAGACAGATGGTATTGTGCCAGACAACTGCTGCTGCAGCACAGCTGCTTACACTGCAGCTGGGTGGGAACGTAACGGAGCAATGGAGATGGGAGCTGGAGGTCAGGGAGTCACTGGACTATTGATCTCTCAGGACCTCCTTACTCATTCCTCTGACTCTGCCGACCTTCAGCCTTCTTGGTCATGGACTGACTGTTGTGGCCCTTCAGTCAGCACCAGCCACTGTTTCTGGCTGAGGATGCTTGTGGTTTTGTTTTAAACGGGGATCAAGATTGTTTTCCCCTGCTGCCCTTCTTGCTTATTTTGTGTGGTGGTTAGCAAAGCAGCCTGAATGCAAAGAGGAGGGGCATATAAGAGGTCTATAACATGCACTTATGTCGTTGGTTCCGGCGGCAAAAACATGGATGTGCGTTGGGTGTGAGGTGAGCAGAGGGCAGCGCGGCAGCCTGGCACCGCCAGTGAAGCTGTGCCTGGAGTCACGCCGTTCCCGGGCAGCGCTGCGGCTGCCGGCGGTGGGAGGGTCGGGACGGGGCCGCTCAGCACCTGGGACAGCTCCCGCCCGCCGCGCCCGCCGGCCCCTCAGCCCCTCACCCCGCCGCGAACCTCCCACAGAATCACCGAATCACCTAGGTTGATGTGATCATCTAGTCCAACCAACGGAAAAACAAACAAACAAACAAACAAAAAAAACCCCACAAACGAACAAAAAAACCCACACACAAACCCTGCACCACACCTGTGTGTCCAAACTCATAAAAGGCAGTGGCCGGTCTGGACAGGGACGGCAGGCTGCTCCAAGTAATTTCTGCCTCTCAGCTGGAATTGAGAAGCATCTTTTCTCACTCTTCGGGAGAATCACAAAATTCAAGAATCATCTGATTTTTCTTCTTCCTGAGAGCTGAATTTAAATTCTATTCTTTACAAGAGTTTACATCTCATTCATAGAAACAGAAACCTTCCTTATTCACTCAATGAGGAAAAAATTCAACTCTGCCTACCCCAAGCTGTTAAAGCATGCAAGAGCAGTGTATAGAGGTTGTTGGCACTATTAGAAGACATTGCTATCTAATGGCTTCAATTTGCACCCTGAGGGAAGATGAAAGTTATCTGTTCCTGGTGCTGCCGTTGTTTCATTTGTCAATAAGAAAATCATCCTTTGGCATTCCTTTTGGCTGTTAAGGACTATGATTGATTAATAAATGTATGTTCCTTTGTAGACAGTTGCAGAATTTTTGAGTATTTTTTGAAGCGAATTCTTATTGAAAGATCTCAGAAACATTTTTTTCTTACTAATATGAGTTGAATATTTCTACCTTCCTCAATACTTGGGATCCTAAAACCTCTGTATATCTTTTTTCACTTTCAGCATGGTCATTTGAATATGGGATCTACAAGACCTATGCAGAAGTTGTAGCTCAAAAGAAGCTATAGTGATCCAAGAGAATGGTGAGGGGACTACGTTGACAGGAAGTTAGTGGAAACAAGTCACTGGCTTGTCAATCCAAACTGCCCACTAATGACTTATTTTGGCTGTTGAGTTTGTAAACAATGAAAGGTCAATGGTTTTAATTCAAAAAGGATGCAGTACCTTGATAAAATATGGTAATGCATTACTCCTTGATGTTCTGGAACACAATAAGTGTTTAGTACTATTTTCTTCTACCTAAACAAATACTGCTATTTTGCTCTTGGACACGTGTAATTTACTTCTCTTTCTTTGCTCCTACCCTACTCTACTACACACCAAATATCCCTTGATGAAAAGGGGTACTTATTGAAATAAAAATCTGATCAAGAATGTAACTATAGAATAAGATTTTATTCTATAGGAGAAAGTTTGCAGTATATCAGGGCAATACCTGTGTAATTGCCAAGTCAATCAAGCTCTGAAGCAGAAAGAAAAAGCTTTGATTATTACTGCTCCCATTTGCAAGTACCCAATGGGCTGTCATTGCCACAGTTGCTTCAACTCCTATCCTTAAAACCTCTTGAGCTGCCTTTTTGCTGGTGATTCATATGTTTAAAAGTAAACTTGAATTAAGATCGTTAATATATCTAGACTTTGAAATCACATCCACCAAACATTATTCAGATAAAGAAATAAGGTTTTAAAGGAATAAAATTTTCTTTCCTGGACATCTACTAAGAGACACCTTGTGTAAAAGCACAAGGTCAGCTTTAATGTTTAATCATTAGAAGATGCACATTTTGTTTTCTTTATCTTTTTTCCCACTGAGACAGTCACTATTATCAGTTGATTTCTTTGTGTTATCAAGGATGTGTTTAGATAGAGAGAAGTGTTTGAAGGAAATTCAGGTATAAAATGTGCTGCTAGTGGCTGATCTTTGACATTTAGATAAACATAGTTTACGGGTTCTATCTTCACCTTTAGAGTGATTTGTGATTCCTTTCACTCCATTATTTTTGTATTCCTTTTTTAGTTCTTGTGAAAGGAAAACATGACAAGTTGGTCAGTGATCCAAAACTAGCTCAAGTCAGCAGAAAAAGACAGTAATTACTGCTTTACTCCTGTGATCTGTTCTAGCCCCAGCTAGGTTTTTAAGGGGTGATCTGAAAGCTCTTTAGAATTTTGTGAGAGTAAGTCTGCTCCTGAGCAATCTCACAGAGTAGATGAAGACTTTTAGTGACTAGTGAAGTAAAACTGTCACACTGATGACTTGAGAGCTTGTTGCCCTGAACTTGAGAAGAGGCAGTGATACAAATCTGTTAGATTTCCTCTCTGAGAAGAAACTGGAGGTTTTGGCTGTCATTCTAGGTCCTTACTAAAAAATCGGGGAGTAAAAGGTGGCTTTCTTTGATGATTTTTCAAGGGATGAAGAGGGAGTCGCTGCAGTTCAAATGAGCTTTGAAAGCTGTGGATTTCCATTGTTTGGACCAGAGTCACTGGACTAATGCAGGCAGCCTGCATCAGTGCTGCCACGTAGATACAGAATCATAGAATGGTTTGGGTTGGAAGGGACCTTAAAGATCATCTACTTCCAACCCCCCTGCCATGGGCAGGGACACCTCCCACTAGACCAGGTTGATCAAAACCCCATCCAGCCTGGCCTTGAACACTTCCAGGGATGGGGCATCCACAACTTCCCTGGGCAACCTGTTCCAGTTCCTCACCACCCTCACCATAAAGAATTTCTTTCTGGTATCTAATGCAAGTCTTTCCTCTTCCAATTTAAAACTGTTGCCCCTTGTCCTTTCACTACACTTTCTGACAAAGAGTCCCTCTCCAGTTCTTCTATAGGCTCCTTTCATATATTGTTAGGCTGCTATCAGGTCTCCCTGGACCCTTCTCCAGGATGAACAACCCCAGCTCTCTCAGCCTGTCCTTGTAGGAGAGGTGCTCCATCCCTCTGATCATCTTCATGGCCCTCCACTGGACCTGTTCCAACAGATCCATGTCCTCTCTGTGTTGAGGACTCCAAAGTTGGACACAGTACTCCAGGTTGGGGTCTCATGAGCTCAGAGTCGAGGGGCAGAATCACCACCTCCTGTGACCTGCTGGCCACACTTCTCTTGATGCAGCCCAGGATGCAGGTGGCTTTCTGAGCTGCCAGTGCACATTGCCGGCTCATGTTAAGCTTCTCATCCACTAACACCCCCAAGTCCTCCTCTTCAGGACTGCTTTCTAGCCTTTCTCTGCCCAACCTGTATTTGTGCCTCAGATTGCCACATCCCAGGTGCAAGACCCTGCACTTGGCTTGGTTAAACTTCATGCGATTTGCATGAGCCCCACCTCTCAAGCCTGTACAGTTCCCTCTGGATGGCATTTCTTCCCTCCAGCATGTCTACTGCACCACTGAGTTTGGTGTCATTGGTAAACTTGCTAAGGGTACACTCTACCTCACTGTCCATGTCTCCAACAAACATGTTGAACAGCCTATGACTTTCCCCATTACACAAAATCACTCAGAGAAAGGTTCAGGTTGAAAGGGTCCTCTGGGGACATTGTTTGGTCCACTCCCCTGCTCATGCAGGGTCAGTTAGAGCAGGTTGACCTGGACTGTGACTCCAAAGATGGAGACTCCACAGCTTCTCTGGGCTACATGCTCCAGTGTTTGACCACCCTCACAGTAAAGCAACTTTATTTCTTCTGTTCAAGTGTACTCTCCTGTATTTCAGTTGGCACTCATTGCCTCTTGGTGAATCTTAATTACAGATTTGATCCAAAACGCCATTTGAATGAAAAAAAATTTATTTATCAGTTAGCTTGTAACTCCATTTGTGTTTTCTAGAAATGTGGTTTCTTTTTGCATGAAAAAAAAAGCAATAACTTTTTTTTTTCTGTATTTTAACTAATATTTTCCCATCTGTGCTTTGCTTTTGCACTCCCTTTGTGGGAAAACTGAAGTCACAGTCCAAACGCCTGGCAACAGAAGCAATGGACTTGATATTTATATTAGAATTGTAACACATGGACATCTGTTCTCTCTACCCTTTAAAAGATATTGCTTCCAAAGACTAATATTTGGCTTTTTCAGCTGTGGGCTGTTGCTGTTAGATGAGGTTGATGGGAGCCTGGGAAAGGACTGCACTGTCGCCTATGGGGAGGCCCTTGCCCCAGGGTGGGTGAACAGGCAGAGGTGTCTCTGACCAGGTGTGAGACTGGGGCAGCACTGGGTTGACCCGCTGGCTAGTGCTGGGGTAGAGCAAGATGACCCAGACCCCCCTTTCAAGGTTGCTGGTGATTTGCTGAGAGATCTGGAGGTAATCCCTACCTTCTGCCTCTGTTTCTTACACATAAAATGAGAATATAGAAACCGATCTAATTTGATCAAATATTTTGAGCTGTACTGAAGGAAATGTGCGAAGGACAGAGCTATTAATTGGTAATACATGCACATATAAAAGATAAAGGACCGAAGTAATTTCAGTAGTACAGAACAATAGTGACAGTGAGGATGCATTAAACCGGAGACCAGTATTCACCCTTAATATGTGTATATGGTTAATCAAGACAGTTATTTTCCTCCTGATTTAGGGTGAGTTTTCTGTGACAGTTTCCTGTTCAAAAGTAGTTTTGCATGTACAGGTGGGTTGGCACGTCTGCACTTTGCTTTTTCCTTTGGGAGCCTAGTGTCTATTAACACAAACGTCAGTACCCTTTGTTAAAAGGTCTTCAACAGGAGTTAAGTCTCCCTGATGCTGGTTTCAACTCCTGAACACACATATTCTTATAGCAATTGAATTACAGAGAGTTGCAGGTGTGGATGTTGCACACGTTTCTTATCTTCCTTCTTAAACACACTTTAAGGGCTTGAACCCTAAACTGTGCCGGTAAAAATGCCTCACAGTTGATGCCAGGGTGAGACAGAAAATACTTCATGGCTACCACTGGAACTCTGTTGCCTGCCCTTAGAGCAGATGCGGCAGAGATACGCCCCGTTCTCTTGCTAAAAGGCGTTGGATAGTTTCCATACCTACTCCTGCGTTATTATGAGGGGGCAACAAGCTTAATTACCCAATTGCAAAACAAAAGCTATGAGAGGACTCTGTGCTAAGACCGTTTGATAAGGCACGAAAGCCGGGGCACTCCGTTTTTGCTCTGCCTCAGGCCGAGAATTGATTTTGACTTCTGGAAGTTTCTTTGTGGCATTTTTCAAGGGGCAGGCTGAGGAGTAAGAGGTAGCCCAAGGAAGGTGGGAGGAACGATTCACCCTTTTTTTCCCCCCACCCAAAAAAATTTATTTCCTTTTCAAATGCCACCTAAGACAATGTTAAGGATTGTGATGCCAGAATATTTGTCTTGCAGGGATTAGCTTTGTACTGCCTGTGTTCCTTCCCTCCTAACTGCAGCACTGCACATTTCCACCACCTCGGCAGTACTCCCTGCCTTAAAATAAGAAGCTGTCGGTCTTGAATAAGTGGTGTGTTCATGCACCACGCATGGGGATGAGGGGAGGCAGAATTATTTCTATGCACCGAGAGGTGGGAAAGGTAAACTCTTCCTGCACTGTAAGGCTTGCTTGCAACTCTCAGGCAACAATACAAACAACGGTAAGAAAGAAAAATGCTGCATAAAAAGTGAGACAAGCCCTTTCACAATGGCTATGATTCAATGATAACCTCGACCTGAGATGTTTGGGAAACTGACTCATGACAGATCCATGACTCAAATCACCGGACAAACACAAAAGAAAAAAAGAGTTAGAGGTCCAGGCTGCTCTATGAGACGTTGTTGAAAGCCCTGATGTGCTGCTTTTCACCTTCCTCTCCTCCCCTGTACACACCTATGCCAACTGGAAATAATTGTCCGAGCTGGAGATGTGCCATTGCCCATCACTTCACAGTCCTTCATCCAGTTCAGAGGTTATTGATCCCTAGAGTTTCCTAGAAATTAGAGCAGAAAACACAAAGAAGTGCCGAGGTAGCAAAACAGTCTGTTGTGGCTTAACCCCAGCTCATCTAAGCGCCACTCACCCCTGCCCTGCACACCCCAACTCCCCCTCCCTCCCCCCCGGGACAGGGGGGAGAATCAGAAGAGTAAAAGTGAAAGAACTCATGAGTTGAGATAAAAGCAGTTTAATAAGTAAATCAAGAGCCATGCAAACAAAGCAAAGCAAGGAATCCATTCACTGCTTCCCATTGGCAAGCAGGTGTTCATCCATCTCCAGGAAAGCAGGATTCCATCACATGTAGCACATACTTGGGAAGACAAATCCTGTACTCCAGATGTCACCCCCTTTCTCCTTCTTCCCCCAGCTTTCTATGCTGAGCATGATGTCACATGGTATGGAATATCCCCTTGGTCAGTTGTCCCAGCTGTGTCTCCTCTCAACTTCTTGGGTGCCCCCAACTTCTTGTTGTCAGGCCAGTAATAGAAACTGAAAAGTCCTTGACTGCTTAACAACAACTACAGCATTAGTGTGTTATCAATGTTATTCTCATCCTAAATCCAAAACACAGTGCTATTCCAGCTTCTTGTAAGAAAATTAACTCTAGCTCAGCCAAAATCAGGACATGGTCCCTTCTCAGCTCAAAGTCTCAGGGAAGGAGGAGGCAGTACTGATGAACCAGATGTTGTACATCTGTGGGGATTGAGTGACAGCTCTAGCTATGTCTTCATTGTCAAGGGGAGACCCCAACTGATATCCTCTTCAGCATGCAACAGAAAGGCTCCCACATTTCCCACTGAGTCCTCCAAAACCTGACTGGAGGGGCATCAGGCATCAACATCTTCTCCTTCCATTCTTTGTTGAATAATGCTAAATAATGTTAATTTTAATTGCATTGTATGGGTTAAAATCATCAACATGGAAACAGAGCAGTGTTTTTCAGTGCAAACAGAACTAATTTGTTTGTCTTATTTAAAAAAACCCCAAAAAACCAAAACCCAAACGAAACCAATAATCATTCTAATAAGGGGCAAAAAACTCTTTTTTCTTGTCAGTAACCAAGCTGAGAGATCAATTATTTGTGTAGCCCTATTTCATATCATCATTACAGTTGGTGACAAGCTGGTTTAGTTCAATTTCATCAGCACAGAGTGTAATCTTAGCTACATTAGTCTAGCATTTGCTGATTTTTAAACCTCTTTTGTAATTGGCAAAAATCTGAGAAAAAAGACTACGACAGAAGTTTCCAGTAAGTTTAATTGGTTGCAAACAGATAAACAAATCTGTGCCTGTAACAGGTAAAGCTTGTGATAGTAAATGAATTTAAAATGGTGAGTGGAAACTAAATTGGCTAGTTTGGCAGCTGAGCAATTTAATGGAACAGTTAATTTAGAACTCTGTCCACAAAGGTTTGGACAAAAACTATCATAGCAACTCTGCCCATTGATGGCCTTGGTGATACTGATTTTGTCTCTTTGTAGGATTACGTATCTGACAAACAAAAGAAATTCAACTGATAGAGTTCACTTGCATTTTTCTAAGACATTTGACCATGGATGCCATATAATATCGGACTTTTGTCTTCAACCAAAACCTTCAGAACAAAAGTAACCTTCTTAGAGCAGCTAGGGATATGGTTTAGTGGTGGACTTGTCAATGCTAGGTTAACAGGTGGACTTGATGATCTTTAACATCTTTTTCAACCTGAGCAGTTCTAGGATTCTATTCTATATCCGATGTTAGCAGAAAAAGGATAAATTCCGAACTGGTCTGCTTACTGGCATATCTCAATGTACTTGTCAATGGGAGGACACTTGGGAGCTCTTAGTGATGAATATTTTCCTGATCCAGTGTTGCTGAATATTTCTGACATTTTGCCAATGACTTGAAATCTAAGGCAATATGTAACTTGTAATGGCAGAGCAGCATACATTGAAGATGAGGTTACTGAAGCACTACTCAAGATTGTCTACTTGTATGACTGGTTACGTGTTTCTTGATTTAGCCAAAAGCAAGATGATATATACATGTGGAAGATGAGAGCAAGGTTTTGCTTAACAGCTTAACTGCCTTGGAAAGCAGTTGGCTAGAAGACAGAGGGGGCTTGGAGAGTAGTCTAGTAGCTGTAGCTCTCGAGCAACGTCTGTGGCAACTACAGACCAGCAGGATTTACAAAAAGAAAGAGAAACACCAAGGAAGGTAGTTCTACCTTCTAGAAAAAAATGAAGACTTTTTGCCCAGGTACCCAATCAGTGGTTCAGTGTTACGGTTGTATTAGACAGCCCAACAGTACTCTAGATAACTTAGGGTGGCATGACAAGCTTCCCAATGAGACTTGACAAGTCATTCAGTGCCATCATTGGAAGACAGTGAGAGGTCTGATGTCAGAGTGCAATGAAATCCAGTGGCTGAAAATCCTTTCACTTCATGGCAACAAGTGGAGCAGGCTTTTATGTATTGCACTTTGCTACACTTCTAGCTCTTGGATCACTTCATTAAGGTAAGAGTCAGGTCTCTCAGGCTCAGAGTTTCAAATTATTATCTTCAGGAGTTAATTCCCCAATGTGGATCTTCCTCTGAAACACTATGTGGCTGAAAATGGGATGCTGTTGCACAAAATAGTGGTTTCAAATGACAAAGCATCCCTTCCCTTCAGTTCTGCAGCTGCATGCAGAATGAGCTGCAGCTGCAGCTCAGGGTCTCAGCATCAGACGGAGAGACTAGGGCTATAAAGGGATTTTCTTCTAGGATGGCCTGACAGCAATCTTTGGGGTTATTGATTTCTTCTGTGTCATATACATAGTGTCACTATTGTAGTGTGAGTCTGTTGAGGGATGTATCAAGCAGATAAGGGGTTTTTTTTTACAAATTTCACTTCCAGGCAACCTTTTGGAATATTTTGGCATGATCCTTCTAGCACTTGCTTGGTTTACAAATAATGTGTCTGCTTTGTAGGAAGACATGTATTTTTCTTGTGACGTCCAAGATCAGAACTCTGTTTTCTTCATCTCCAAAGTCCCCCAAAAATGCATAAGCTGAAGGAAAATTCTTATATTTTATGCAAATAGGAGACTTTGTAGCCAGACTAGAGAGAGAAGCAAAGATGATGCAGTTTTGTTTAGAAAGATATGATAAATTTGGGGATTTTTTTAGTTTCTCTCTTGTCTCCTCTTGCAGTGATCAGAAACAAGTGTTTCATGAAATAGTCTGATGACAGATGGCTGGAAGGAGATCTTGCAAATCTAAGACTATTTCTTTTGAGAAGCAAACTTCTACCCACTAGAACACTCACTTGAAGTCAACTGCACACATTTCTGCCTCTTTCTTTCAACAGCTAGTATAGTTAGGTTATTCTGGTGAATCACTTGCTAATTTTCTACAGTACAATTGTGGGTTGCTTGATGGAAAATACTGTTTAGAGAGATATGACTTCTCTGAACCTGGTAACTGCAGCTTTGAACCAGTCTGTTGCTGTGACGTTAAATACATCATAGTCCATTAAGATCAAATAAATTGGGCACTTGTTCTCAAGGGCAGCATCTGCACTAAAATTATTTATACTGGTTAACTCCTTTTTTAGAACTCCTTTTTTAGAACTCGAATTGCTAACCTTCAAATAAGTCACCCTTTGGGAGTTCATTGATGACACAACCACTTGTCTCAAAATTCAGCTGCTTGATCTTTATTGAACTTGATGAGCAAATATTTAAATGATAATTGAGACACTAATTAAATGCTGTGCCTGGACTCCTGGTTCAGAATTGAAAGGAAATACTAAATTATTTAATGACAATTTGAGGAATTACAGGCCCAGATATTCAGCAGACTTGCAATAGGGGGCTGTTCAGCTGTTTGAACTCTATCTGCTGCTGCTTACTTCTCTGAATATCTCAGTTGATCCCCTGGCTTTACAAGGGCATCACTGCAATCCCACTGACCTGAGTTTCCTAGTGAGTGTCAGGATGTTATATTTGCTCTGGTAAGCAAAATGAAAGTGTGGGACCTTGGCTTTGTTCTGTGCTTTCTTGTCATTCTTGTTGTGCAATCTTGACGCTATCAATCCATGTCTGCAATTGTAAGTTCACATACCTTTTAAAAGCATGACCTGGATCCTGGCTACAACTGAGTTGTTTAATTTTATATTAATTTTATATTTTAAATTCTTTCCTATTTCCTTTATTTCCATTCCTAATAAATGGAAGTGCTTCTTCCTACATTTCCTACCCTGCCCTTTATTATTGTGCATGTAAATCCCTACATTTATGCTCTTTTTTTCCCTACAGATGTGTTTATGGCATCTGCTAAGGTAGTTAGAGTATTAGACCTTATCAAAATGTCTCAAGCTCTTTAGTAAGTCACATATAACTCTGTTCTCAAATGACAGTAGATGAGTATTCCTCCCAACTTAGTCACGTATCATTGCTACCCTATCCAGGACCCAGAGAAGTGAGAAGTGAGAATCGTGCTTGGCACTTCCAGAGGGAATTTGGAAGCAGGCAAAAATTTCAACATTGCCAATGATTTGTGCCCTGTGCAGAACAGATTTGTTCAACAGGGCCTGCACAATACTTACAAGCTTGGTATGGTGCCAGTTTTGCTTCTTCCTTTCCTATCCTTGCAGACAACATGCAGCAGAACAATTTCCTTCACTGTGGGGAGTCAGGAACTGCTATAGGAACAAATGCTAGGGAAGCAGATGGGGCAAGAGTTGATTTGGAGCAATGACAACTCTGTAACCTTTCAGAGTCAGACTGAGATTGCAACTTTCCCCATATTCCCTAAGCAGAAGGCAAATCCAGGCGCAGGCGAATACATGGGCTTAGCACTGAGCTTGGGTGGTGGTAGCTGGCAGCTGGACTTCTCAAGTGTGTGGGCTGGCCATGAAAAGGCACTTTGTGTTAAAGGGGGGCTTTTTCTGTCTTATATTATATTGCAGCATTTATTGCAGCGAATGCCCAAAGCTCTTGAAAGAGTTTAGCCTGGCAGAGATGTGAACTCTTGTTTTACACATGCTGAAAGAGAGACTCTTTGAGAACTGATCAAAAGTTGTTTCTATTGTAAGGGACATCAACTCCTACACTGTTTTGAAAACTTGAGAGAGAGGTGTTCCAGGCCATGCAGAAGGTCAGGGGCAGAGCCTGGTATGAAATGGAGATGCATAGCCTCCCATCCACGCCATTGAGAGGCAGCTCCCTTTGTGGAACATAAATAGTGTCTCCTCCCTTTCCACAGGGGCAAAGCAGAGTTTTTATTCCTGTTTGTCACTTGTTAGGGGGCAGAAGGATGTTTGGTGTTCGTGTTTGCACATTTTGGACAGAAAAAAAACATCAATGGTCTGGTTCTCCACCATGGTTTATCTAGAAGTTTCATAGTATAGTGAAAAACTTCAAAAGTCTAAACTGCATGACAGAAAAATTCAGTCTCACACAGCATTTTAGATGCTCTTCTGAAACCTCTGTTGCCACAACTTGCAAATGTATATTGTACAGGTTATAGAGGAGTCATGAAATCAGTCTAAGGAAGTAAGTCTTCAGTAGCCAATTTAAATTTACTCTTTCAGTTGAGTAAAATCCCATTTAAATGTACTCAATTGAAAATGAGGTTTTAAAACGTTTCATAAGGCTACAGGGAGTTCCTTCTGTCAATGTATTTCAAATTCTCTGGGTGGTTTTTTCAGGATGATTTACAAAGGTTTAATTATGCCAAACCACAGGGTTAAAGCTGGGTAAGCTATTTTGGATCACATATTTATTCTTTCTGGTCATTGATGCACAATAAGATTGTGAAGGTTGATAGGTCCCCCGGCTTTTATTTAAAAATGTACTGCAGATCTGGCCAAGTGACCATCAAAATAATTTATATTTTTTTCAACTTCAGCTTTACCTTGAAATATGTTTTAGGTAATGGAATTTCCTGTTCTGAAGTTAAATGACTGTTAACACAGAATCTGACTCAAAAGCTGCCTTCCTATGCATGATTCATTTAGCAGGGAGCCAATGATAACATATTAGCACATACCTGAAGACACTCATTCCTACTGTGCTGACAAGCCTTGAGAACAACAGACTTGGAAGTAAAATGAGACATAATTTTATGTTTAGTACACTTGTTCACAAAGCTCCCAGAGATTTTCTTTATTAAATGACCGTCACTTGAGAAGCAGCAGAAGAGCAAAAATATGTGACTTTGTATAGCAGATCCTGGTTTGCTATATTACTCTTCAGCCTAAGATTTTATCTTGTCTGCAGAACCTCATGAATGATAGTGAAAGGAAAGCTGACAGGTTCCTAATGATCTTTTTACACATCTGTCTACCCTTTTTTCCTTCCAGTCATACAAAAATAAAAATTAAACTAAAAAAATCCCTAATCAGGTAGTTGGCTGAAATGCTTGCTTTTCTTTATAAGTATTTAGATCTAAACCAGAGACTTTTTCTAGGGTACTAGGCATTGGATAACTTGGAATAAAAATGCTGCCCAGCTGATGGCTTGTGCTGGTGGTACCTGTAGTCTGTATCAGACTTCTGGTTTTTCATGGTGCTAAGTGGAAGAAATACAAAATGTGCCTGCATGTGTTACCAGCTGTTAAGCTGAACTTGAGAAGCAAGATTAAGGTATCTCACCACAGGAAGCTGTTCTGTCAGCTGCGTCACAGAGTGGGGATGCTGTGTTTTTCTATGTCGGACAGAAGCCAGATGAGTCTGAGAAGATGTGGCCAGAGCAGAGCTTTGTAGTCCACTGCACTGGTTGAGGTCACTAATGTGACACTTGTCACCAGCCAACTCAGAAGTAGTCTCCAAGATGGGAGAGCGGTTTGGAGCATTATTGCAATATTGCAATATCTGGCACTGTCACATGTTGTGCACTGTTGATTTACATCGTTTAAAAATAATCTTAATCTGTTGCTTGAGGAGAAGGTGGTTATCACATGATAAAACTGATCTGTGTCATTCCGAGAAGCCCCATCTTATCAAAAAAAAATTATGGAGGAGGAGGGATGGGTCAGCAATTTGCTGTTTGGAGAAGGAATATTACAAAGTATGAATATGTTTTCTTACATCATGAGTGCTAGGAAACAAAGATAAAAACCAGCTGATAGGTTAGAGTTAACCTTTACAGAAGAAATGCTGGTTATCAGAAAAGGGGAGGGAAGGAATGCCAAGGTCTAGAACACCTTTGGGTGTTGCAACCACCTGAGACCTCCTGAAACCACTCACCCCTGCTCAAACTACTTTTAATAAGCAGGTGACTTATAAAGCTTTTTGAGTTCAGAAGTGAATTGCTATCTGAAAATTCTCTAGGAGCGTGTTCTTCCAGGATTGCTTCACTCCTTTGCAAAGATGTTTGGTCAGCAGCAAAACACACTGGCAGGCTGTATCAGCCAGGCATTTACTCCTGCAAGGGCCGCCTGCTCTGTTACTATCCTTGCCTCGCTGAAGTCACCAGCATCTTTCTGCTTGATCTGCAGGGTTATGTCTCTTGCATTGAACTTGGCTGCTCTCTTAAGAGAGTAACAGTTTGCTGAGTGGATTTGCTAAGTAGCACTTGGCAGCATCAGGGAGGCAAAGGCGTTCAGCTGGCTGGTGGACTCATGTATGTTCAAGAGCGCTGCTGCGTGCCCTGTCATGTGGTGTCATTTCACACCCGGCGTGTGCCTGCAGGGCCCTCGCTGTGCAGTTGACACAGCCCTCAGGCATCAAGCAGCTGGAGCAATTGCCACAGAAGGTTAGCAAGGAACACATAATAGCCAAAGATGCAGGCTGAATTGAGATATTGGGCCAGGGGGAGAAGGGGGAGGAGGGAGCTCTTATGCTGCAGCCCTTTTTAAAAGCCATTCTGAGACTTGTAAGGTACTGTGTTGAGCTGGTTGCTGGATTTAAGACCGCTGACTGCCAGGCAGGGAAGGTCACTTTGTGCCTTCCTCCTTAAGGCAAGTTGCTGCTGTTTATATTAACAAGGGAACAGCAGTGCTGGCTTACTCCTGGCATGTTAACCTGCATCTCTCCTGGGGAACAGGTCTTCAATGGACTCCCCTAGGATCTGTATACAAGTTGGAGAGTTGTATATCATGTCGATGTCAAGCCCAATCAGAGCTTCCTTGTCAGGATGCGTTAGGGAAGCTGTCTGCAATTTGTGTGAGAGTGCACATCTTTGCCAATAAACTACTTTTTGCTCTCTGATGTGCTGTGTCTGCCGTCTGCAGCGTGGCTGGGAAGGCTGCCAGCAAGAGAGAGAGAGAGCCACGGCGTGCACAAAGGTGGCTGGGTGGTACCGCTTGGAATCCGTGCTCTGCACGGTGTATTGATTGGCTTTGTGGATGGATCCCAGGGTCTGAACACGAATATCTTGTACCAAGCATGATATTTTAATCAGAGACAGGTTTAACTATTGGGAGCAGATGGGGTAAAGTCTACTTAAAAAAAAAAAAAAAAGAAAAATTGCACCCAAAAAAACCCCATATGTTGGTTACAGCTTAGAAGCTATATGTAGTTAAATATAGGACACAAATGGGTAGCCTGTGAGAGGATTGAGAACGCTTTGAAGCTCTAGTAAGTGCAAAGTTACAAGCAAAGTACAAGCTAGACACTGAAGTAAGCTTTTTGCAATCACCATGGCTGAGCATTGCAGCTTGCTCAGTGCAGCACCATTCCCACCTGGAGCATTGCTCCTGCCAGCTGTAAAATCACTTGGCTCACAGGATAGAAAGGTGTCCATGCTGCAGGAGACGGGGCAAGAAACTTAAAAGGAGAACATGGCTGGAGTTTTCCCTGTATTTGCAGTGATATGGGGTCATAAGAAAGATGGAGCTCTTATGGGGTTGGTGTACCAGCTCACCCCGCCAACATCTTGAGCAAAAGTTGAAAAATGACCACCCCCGACACCAGGAAAGGTTGTCCTCCTTCTCAGTCTGTAACATGCCATATAGCAGACAAGTTTATCCTTCTGTGGTGAAATCTCAGGGTTCCAAAAGAGCTCTGTTAACCTTGAAATTCTGTATAGTAGGATACTTCCTAACTCAAAATAGAAAGCACCACTTATTCACAGGTATGAGTGACACCAAGTCTGCTCCAGAGCTAGACTTGAAAGGACATTCATCTGCTGTTTCTGGCAATTTAACTGAGCAGAAGCTTCTGAAATGCCAAAAGAGAGCAAATTGTAAAATTATTCCCAAAGCGCTGCCTGACGTCTAATTGCTGGCCATCTCCTTTCATGAAAAGAGGTAAGGGATGCATCTCACACAAATGCAAGTGCTTGCATTTGCATGACTTCTCTTCTGGGAAAACGATCATCTTTCTTCTCTTGCTTTCAGTTGCTTAAAATGAGGAAAGCAACATATTGGAGTTGAGAGAGAGAGGAAAACCAGTCAATGTTACCTTGGTATCTGACGATCAAAGGTATGTTCCCCCTCTCCCATGCCCTGAGAAAGGCAACAACCGTTTCCCAAGTGAAAAACACTTAGTTCGGAGCTGGAAATGCCCCCTTGCCTCTGCTTGTGGTGACACAGACCAGAGGCTGCCTGCCTGCCTTTGGAGAGCAGGGGCTTTATCTTTTCCCTATAGAGGCAGGGCAGCTTAACTAGTTATCCTCTGCCAATAAAAAGAAGTAAGGAGCTGAGTCTCAGAGAATGATTATTCCCTGGGTAGTGACATGGCCAACATGTATTTTCTTGTGAAGAACCACAGTGGGCCACAGCTATTAAGTGGAAGTAATTTATGAAATTCATGGCCAGCTTTACCATTCAGCTTCCTTTTGTTGATTTTAAAGTCTGTGATTTTATTCTAACTGCTATACTTTAAATGCAGAAAATAATAGAAGCTAAGAGAAAAACTGTTTGTTCTTTACATTTAGTTACCATTTTATTGAGTGCATTTTAACGGTCAAAATGTACTAGCTGTTGCCTGGCATGGCCATCATGTTGGCGTGCCTGTATTCCTCTCATGTTTCTAATGAGGCACAAAGTATAGAGAACATAAATGACAGGAAAAAGGCTACAGTTTTTTTAATGACCAAAATCATATATATTTTAAAGCTCTAGCCTAAGGTTATAGCACAACAAAGCAGGCAAAGTCTCTTTCATCTGCAGTTTACTTGGAAACTAGGACCAAATTTCTGTCTCCCCAGGTAACAGAAAACAGCAGAGAGTCTCCAGTACAAAAGCAAAGACCCAGTCAGGCACCATCTGGCTCTGTAGAGTCGATGCGAGTTACTTTGCAAGAATCCAGTGATACTTTTCTTTGCAGGAATAAAACAGATAAGGGCAGGACAGTCAGAGAGCCAATGAAAGAAAAGAAAATTAAAATGAAGAAAAAACTAAAATGAGCCAATACTGTGAAGCTATTAGAAGAGGGTATTGAAATATCTGATGTGAGAGAGCTTACGTGGGAAACGCATAATATTTTCCCCCACCTCGCTAGACAAAGGGTTGCACTGACTTTTCCATCAGAAAATATAAACAGCATTGGCTCTTCTAAGTTCTTAATATACATCACACCTTTTGTATGAATTTTTTCAGGAACTCTAGGGCAGT
This sequence comes from Scolopax mira, assembly GCA_004320125.1. NCBI lineage: Eukaryota > Metazoa > Chordata > Aves > Charadriiformes > Scolopacidae > Scolopax > Scolopax mira. The sequence continues at coordinate 42,210 of BJBW01001318.1, forward strand.
TTTCTGAGATGAGAATTATTTTTTGTCACCTGCAAATTGCACTTTTGTGAGGAGATGTACTGAGAAAAAGATGGGCGAGATGCAAGGTAAGCGTGTGCAGCAAGGCTGTGCAGCTGACAAATGAGATTTCTGACAAGGAGAGGTGTAGAGAAAAAAGAAAAGAACAAGGTTCAATTCCTAGTGATTCTAACAGACCAGTGAAATTGCAGGCTGTCATCAGGAAAATCCCGTTTCTCAGATACAAATGGACAGGAGACACTGACAGGGAAATGCCAGTGAGAGTCAGTCTCTGAATTATGTTGTTAGGTGTAAATGGGCTTTACCCGGGTCTTGGCAAAGGATTGGAGTAGGGTTTTTAGCGAGCTCACTGTTACTGCTTGTGTCACAAAAGCATTTAGAGGCATATTCAGGACCCATTGTATCAACTACAGTTTTCACAAGCAGTATACATAGAAGGTATTGTTCATGCATGCATGCATATACACGTAGATATGTGGTAATGCCCTCTGAGAACCATATAATCAGTTTGGAGAAACAAATAGCAAGAAAGGAAATCAAAAGAAATGGCTCATATTCCACCTGGGGAGTTTTCCTTGAGAAAAAATTAAATACTTATGTAAAGCTCCAGGGAAGCCTGGAAAAAGGTTCTCGTCCCTTGTCCCTCATCCTGCATGCTTTACTGGAAGGTGTTATGGGAAACCTTCAGTGGCAAAGAGTCCATGCAGCTTTCAGGGCTTCTCTTGTGCTTTCTGTGCCTGGCAGAGATTTCTGTGTCATGGTGGAGCAGCTTGAAGGCTTTTTGTATTATCTAGACAAAGTGAGTCAATGCATGAATTTCTTCCTTGGGCTCGAACTTCCATTAAGTCAACTCATGCTGGAGTACTAAAAATGTAACAAAATTGAATTTGGGGAAGATGAAACTGGTAAGAGATTTACTGCTACTGGGAGTGTGGATCAGAGCCTTTCTGCAGCAAAGTTACAAATGTTACTGGAATGTTGAGTGCACCGAAAGCACTGATAATAGAGACAGTGAACTTCTCTGCTTAGTTGCAGTTATGATCTGATAGTGGGGAGTTCCTATTTGTTTTGGTACTTAGGCAATTGCCTGCAAACTAGCAACAAAATGAACTACTCAAGATGCTTTTGATAACTTTCAGGCAGAGCAATGTAATGCAGCTATAGATGTATGCTCTGATATTCAACTGCGCTTTTTTGAGATAGTGTAGTGGATTTAGCTTATATTTAAGTAACGCCTCAGACTATCATTTCTTAGATATTTTTATGTCTACCTTTGATCTGGAATGTATTAATCTAATGAGTGGGTAGAGGAAATGAGTTACTATGGGAACAACGTCTTTCTCTGACTTACTGCCCCAGTTGGCTGTTCTGGAAATCAAAGTACACTGTGAAAATGGAGCAAGGCCACCAGAGAAAAGTGTGGGTTTCAATCTTAGATGGAGTTTTTGAGGTCGGCTTTGGGGTATAGAGGATAACATCAGCCCCACTGATGAAAACAATAGCAATACCTAAAGCATCCTGAGCTCGGTGTGTTGCAGCACCTGCTTTCCCAGTCTGCACACGAATAACAGCACTGTCTCCCTATCTGCCTTCGGCAATGGTTCCTCTCCACCTCTGGCATGTTCCCAAGCTCTTCTCCAGAGAGCTTTCAACACTGTAACGATGTCAATATTACAAATAATTAATGTCAAGTGGCTGTCAATAATGTATAAGTCTAAAAGCATCACACATGTAAACCCATATTAATTAATTGCATCCCACTCTGCAATTTGCACAGTAAGCAATCTAATAGAGGTGGTATGGTGACAGTGAACAGTGCTTATTTTTTCCAGGGAAATGGTGAGAAGCAGAGCAGCTTTGACACAAGTCAGTCCTTAGTGGGGTGTATCTTCCACCTTCTTCTGAAAGTCGATGGGTTTTTTTTATATTTGATAAGTTGAGGGCAGAACACTTATTCTAAAGAAAGTAGGGGTATACATATTTTTTTTAATTTTTACTTTATGAATTTTAGATGTAAAGAGAGGAATTACATAGAAAAGCAGCAAATGAGAAATTATATTTTATCTTAGCACACGGACAGTTTTTTCCTGTGGCTTGATCCACACTTCTGCTATTTATTGTTTATATGTAGTCCTTGCATCTGGTGCGCTTAGTCCAATCTAATCCTCTGCCCTCAGAAGCATTTCTGCATCTTCTGAATGGGGTGGAGGGACAGGGACCTCATCCTGGCACAGATCTTAAAGGGTATTAAGGGGATTATAGCAAACAAAGTGCATCAGACCACGTGTCTAACAGTACTGCGCCAAAATGAGCTAATGTGAGCACTATCTTTCATATAGACTTATTGATATTTGTGGGGTGGGAGCTGGTGTGTTTTTTTTTACTCTGATATTTGTAAGGTGGATATCTGATAGCATTGTTTTGTTTTCTAGGTTTAAAAAAAATTTGCAAATGGGAGGATGGAGTAAGGAGCTACGGTAATGAAAACAAAGGCTTTGGAAAGGCATCAATTCTTAGTATGTAAAACAATCTCACTAAAATGAGCAAGGAAGAGACAAATAGATGGACAGACTAACATTTTTACCTTTAGAATAGCACAAGCCTGTTTAATCTGGTATAGAAAGTTTTCAATACAAGTTATTTTTCTCTTTGTACACTCAATCCAACAAAAGTCTGGGCTGTTGCCCACACCAGTCGTTCTCTCTCTCTCTCTCCCACAGCTTCCCTGCCAGTATCTCTAGGATCAGGTGAGCATGCAGTGGAAACAACCTCCTTTCTGAGAGCAGTTTTTCACAGTGGTAGGTGACCGCAAACGTCAGTGAAGTTACAGGTGAGGGGGACTGATGTGGTGCAAGTAAGCTGGAAGGACTTTGCTGGGTGGTAAAGACAAGGGCAGGGAGAGCCTGGTGACTACTCCATGCTGGATCCAGGGGTGCATGACCTGAAACTCTTCCCTTATCTAACAACAAGCATTGTTGCTTAAGAGTGTGAATAGGCAGTAGGGAAGGGCTGGCTTTTCACCTCTGGGACTTCTCAGAGCCAGGCGTACAAGTGTTTCCCTGGAGGATTCCCTCCCCTGCCCTCACCCCAAGTCAGAAGCTGTCCAAGTTCAGCAGATAAGGAGAGAGGAGGAGAGGAGGGGTGGGATCCTGCCTGGCCATGAACATGAGGGAGTGCATGAAACATAACATTCAAGCACCTTCCTCCTATTTTTCCCTTGAACTCCCTGGCTTCTATAGAGGAGGGGGGACATGGCAGATGTCCAAGAATGACCTTTTCTTGATTGACATCACTGTGAGAAGCTGATAGCTGAAAACCTCATATCTGGGAGAGGAAAAACGTAAAGGAAGAGCCGGAAGAGGAGATGAAACAAAAAATATATAAGTGGTAAAGAGTTAAGAAGCCTGTTAGGTGCCACTGAACTGAAATTAGCTTTGCTGCTATAGAGATAAGAAAAGTTCTCCAAAGTAAGTTTCTTAATTTCGGTCGTGGCAGATATTCTTCCAGCCAAGCAGCACAAAAAAATTTGTCGGGCACAACAATTTCTCACAGATTACTCTGTGGAGTCCATTTGGATGCTGAAAAACTGAGCAGTTCTTCTTCAGTCTCTGGTGGAGTAGCTGGTGTTATCAAAACATGGTGACATGCAGAGATTCCTACAATTACTCATGACTGATTTATCACTTGACTGTAGGAATTCAGTTTAAATAGGGTATTTTTTTCCCATCTCCCTTGCTCCCTAATTGATTTTTTTTGAATGCTGAATCTTTGACTTCCTCTCATAAAATAGATTAGAGTCATTATAGCTGCGTGCTTTTTAATCATTCTGCTGCATAATTACTGTTGTTGCCACTGTCTTCTGGTTTACACTGTTTCTTTATTAGCAGCTCTTCTTGCCAGAAGCTTTAAACATTTAATAATCTGTCAAGGTGGTAATTTGTCTTTTTTTTTTTTTTTTTTTTTAACTTGAAGACCTTTTCAGTGATAACTTCAAGCACCTGGCATGGCCAGATACTTTAATATTCACTTATCGCTGTCTTATTAGCCTTATGTTATTTTTAATCACCCTTCTTCTAAGATAACCAAAGTTACCCTGTTAATCATATTGAAAATTTAAGGAGATCACATGGAACTGTATCAGGCAGTAAGAAAATAGACCCTCCAGACACTCTAATGAGGCTGATGGCCAGAAACGACACATATGCAAGCCTCTGTCTGTTGTCACGAGCAAAAAATCCTTATTGCCGCCTGATACAGTGCTCATAGTAAATATAGTGGTTTACCTAACACAGAGGGGTTATACCACCATTTCTTCTTTTGATGCTTTTTGAGGCTTCCGTTCAGAATCCCTGAAGAAATAAAGCTATCCTTCTTCTTAAGCTCCTGTAGGTGTTTAACTATCCCGAATGCCAGCTCTGGAGCAGCTTGCCTTTCTCAAATGCCAGATAAAGCCAGATCATGGGTGGTATTTTATCTCTGTAAAAGGCTCTTGGCTCTCACTTCTCGCTAACTGGAGTGCAAGGCACAGGGCTGTGGCTCCTGTGAGGCTGTTCCCCAGCAGCTGGTGTGTCCATCAGCCTTCAGCCATCACTGGTGGAAAGGACTGCTAAACAACGTCGTTTTGCCATAGAGACAGACAGGAGGCCCCTCTAGGGTCAGAGCCATGAACTGCGACACTGTCCAGCTTACATGGGGTACACAACTAGGACACTCTGTCTCCCACTGGGACAAGGCACTGATGGTCCTGCAGCAGCAGCTGCTCATCACCCAAAGCACCTATTGAAGCCAGCACCCTGGCTTCTGCCTGTGTCCCCGGGCAACCCCTGTGGGCATGGGTTCTCAGAGGTGGGACACACTCTGCAAGGCAACTTTTCCTGTGTCTGTGAAGTGATCAGGAACTGGAGGGCATTAGGAATGGCTGGAAGAAGTGAATCAACAAAGATTACTGAAATTGTGGACATGGTGGCCTGTTCATAGGTAAAGTACTGTGACAGTGAGAAGACACTCAATTCTACCCATTCTTGAAGGGGAGGTTAAATCATAATGGGTTTCCCTGGACTAAAAGTAAGAAAAAAAACTTCTGAGTGCTGAAAATTGGTGAATATTGGGAACAGATTCCCTGTGGATCTGGTGACATCTCAGCTGCTAGTGTTTATTAAACAGTGTGTCGGATACAAGTCTGTCAAATATGACAGATATGATGGGAGCCCCACTTCTGGCAGGGCAGCAGGTCAGGCTGCATCTTAATTCTCTTCCCTGTCCTGCTTTCTATGCATGGAAGCACAAGCCAGAGGGAACAAAAAGGCTGGGATTTGTGCATGCTACTCTCCCAAAAAGCTGACAACAAAAACACAGAGTAGAAGTCGGATTGTGGTTTTGACATATGTAGGAGAGAAGAAAATCCAAAGGAAGTTAGCAATCATTTATGACTGAAAAGGATAAGAGTCAACAATTACTTGTGGAAAAGAAGATATTAAATTATATTTTAAATAATATTTTACACAGTTATACATCTTTACAGTTGTGTGTTGTGGAATTGGTTGCTTTCTTTTTTTTTAGCATTCGTTCAGCCATTTTGGGCTAAGCTCTTTCATTAATGAAAATGACTATCTGCATTTCTCTTAGAACCTTGTCTGTGCCTTAGTTTATTTTGCCAGAGGAAACAGGCAGATATTAATTCTTGGGGGTTTTCTTGTCTATATGATAATTCAGACAAGATTTTGACAGTTTCAGTACAATAGCCTCCTCTCAGGAAAGCTTTCATTGCACTAAAACGTACTCTGAGGTGCTAATCTCTTAACCTTACAGAGTTCATTATTTGGACAGATAAAAATTGAGTTTAAAGTGACCTATAAGGTCTTCTTACCGAGATATAACCTAGTTAAAATGTTCTCAAATTGAGTTATGTGGACTGCATACCATGTATTGATTAAAAAAAATCTTAATGGAGTCATATAATAAGATTCTTGACATGTTTTTTTTTTTCCCCTCTCCTTTGATGGAGTCAGTTTTTAACAGAAAATTCAGCATTTTGCTTTGTAAAGCTGTCAGCAGCTTGATTGCTTCTCAGTCAGATAAAGCTTTGACCTCTGGGTCCTCCTTGTTTGAGGAAACACAACTGCAAAATAAACTAGTGCTGTGCTACTTATGAATGAGTTTCTCATACTATATTGATATGAAGAAGCTTGAAGGCTGCTTTCAATTGTCTCCTGAAAGACTGGTGGTGTGGCCTTAATTTAAGATGCATTCTTTACACTTTCAAAATAGAAATTTTTGTAAGTGTTGCTTTCAAATGTTCTTTTTGCTTGTAATTTTGCTTAATTCAGTTCTTTTTCAGACCAGAATAAAATCAAACCAAGGAGCAATTGAGTACATTGAGGAGACACCTGCAGCTATGACCCATGTTTTCTGGAAGATGGACAAGGAGTTAGGCAAATTGAAGTCAAGAGCTGCTCTGTGGTATTGGATAAGGAGGAGGGCCCCAGCTTTATCACTGCCTTGTCTGGTCCCATCTATGCCTTTGCTCTGTAAAATCTTTGTTTGTGGATTTGGAACTTCTACTGCCATAGCATACTGTAGACCTTTGCGTCCCTGGGCTGTTGTCATGGTTTAAGCCCAGCTAGCAACTAAGCATTATGCAGCTGCCCGCTCACTCCCTCGTGGCAAGATGGGGGAGAGAATCAGAAGAATAAAAGTGAGAGAACTTGTGGGTTGAGATAAAAGCAGTTTAATAAATAAAGCAAAAGCTGCATGCAAGAACAAAGCAAACCAAGGAATTCATTCACTTCTTCCCATCAGCAAACAGGTGTTCAGCCATCTCCAGGAAAGCTGGGCACTATCATGTGTAATGGTTACTTGGGAAGACAAAATACCATCACTCCAAATGCCACCCCCTTCTTTTTTCTTCCACCAGCTTTCTACACGAAGCATGACATCGTATGGTATGGAATATCCCTTTGGTCACTTGGGGTCAGGCTTCCCTGCCTTGTCTCCTCCCAGCTTTTTGTCCACTCTTAGCTTACTTGCTGGCAGCATGAGGAGAAGAAAAGGCCTTGACTGCTTAGCAACAACCCAAACCATCAGTGTTTTAGTGTCACTATTCTCATCCCAAGTCCAAAACACAGCACTATGCCACAGACCAGTAAGACAGTCAGCTCTATACCAGCTGTTCAGTGACCTCTGCTGGAGGAGCAAGAAGAAATCTGATGCCTCAGCACCAAGTAGTTGCCAAAATATGTGGTAAAGAGAACAAAGGGGAAGTGAAGTCTGGACTCCTCTGAAAGGATGATGTTTTAAGTCTTACTGTGGACCTCAGAGAGGAATTTGAATGTGCCCAAGAATGAGGAGTCTTTGAAATCTATCTGACCTCCTCCAGTGGACTGGCTTTTTAAGAAGGTAGTTTCTATAGTGATATTGGCTTTTTGATGCTCTGTGGCTCATCTACTAAACCTGCTCATCTGTGCTGATTGAGGAGGAAGAGAATAGGTTGCTTTGTCTAAAATAAGAAAAATTTAAAAAATCAATTTGAGTTTATTTTTTTAAATGTTGAAAATCTCATAAAAAAACTTTTTTGCTAAGCAGATCATAGTGATTTAATTGAGACAACAACTTGGTTTCAATGAAAATAAAAAATTAAAATGCAGTTGTCTCTTTTTTAAAGATATTTTGCAGCAAATCTGAAGTTGACAGTATTTCTTCAATTCAATGTAATGATTAGAAATGCTTCATCCATTCAGAAGACTTCACAATACCTCTAGGGACTGCTAAACTCTAATACAAGCTGTTTTTCTCTTTATGTCTGATTTTTCTCTCACATGATTTCCCCTTTTCTTTTCTCTAAATATGTAGGGTTTATTGCTACTGTGTTATTTTTCTGACTTGAAAAAGTAACAGCAAAGCAATGGTGTTTCAAATCTATTATCTGAATTTCTAGTGTCCAGTTCTTACATAGAACTAAGCGATTTCTTGCTAAAGTTATGTTGTAGGTTTGCTGCTGAACAAGCTTAGTCAATCAATAGTTCCTGTTTGATAGAGTAAATAAATGATGCTGTGGTATGTGATAATCTCTGAGTTTTCCCAGCACCTAACAGAAGGCTCAAACCGAGGTAAGAATGTAGAAATGGAGGAATTGACAGGCCCAGCAAATGAACAATTAAGTTGGTGCATTGAGGTCTGTGGTGAGGCAATAGAATAAGGTAGAATATGTGCCTGGAATATCAAAACCTTACATACTAGTTTAAAGTGTCCCGGGAGAGCTTCTGGACAGATACCATGTGAAAAGCGAGCAATACTCTCCTTACAGCAGATTAAGTTGCCTATCAGTGGCCTAAAACTTGGAGATATGGGGAAATGAGCCCAGAACTGTTTGAAAACAGGAACATATGTATATATTGCTAACGTAAAATGTTGTTTATTTTCAGGAAAGTTATTTTGAAGCTCCGGTCAAAGTGGAAGAGGCCTGACATCTTGCAAGGAGCAAAGTGTGGGAGTTTTCAGTGGGAGGTCCTTTGATACCGAGTTGCAGCCTGGCTGGTGGTGCTGATAAGTCATACAAGTTTTACAAGTCACAGATTTCAAATGTCACCATTACATAGCAATATCTGCAGCATGAGTGGCAAAATGTCCATGAGAAGTTGATATACTCAAGCTAACTCTCGCCTCTGTTTTACAGCCATACTGTAAAATTTTTACATCTGTTAGTTCTTACTCAAGAAATTTCTCACTTCAGGAAAAATCAAACACATGCTCTGCATCTCCTGTTTGGACAGAAGAGTTGCATCAGCAAATGGCTGAACAGACATCAAAACATTGCTAAAGAAATGGACCCCTGTGAGGATCTGATTTCATTTTTGGGGTAAGTTAATATGTTTGCTTTGGGATTACTTTTTTTCCTTCTGGATTTATTTCTTCCCTTAACGCCAGTAAACTACAAACTGGTTGATAGAAAAGAAAATGGATTGTGGGTTGTAAATAGACTCTTGACTAAATACCAGTTGTAGGATCTATGCTACCAATGAGTGAGCCAGAAAGCACATCTTGACTGTACAATTTTATTTCTATTTTCATAGAAGCAGCAGTTAAAAAAGAAAATCATTATCACTTGCGTCTGAGCTGATTGTGTTTGATTTGGAAGTCACTGGGATGCAATAAACAGGAAACCCCAGGGTGCCATTTTACTAAGACAGTTTTCAGAGAAAACCCACAGTTTCTGCTGCAAAGCACTGTTGATTTACATGGATTTTCTTGTCACATGTTTTGGCAAAATGTATCAGCTTGCGCTTCTTAGCATCAACAAATAATACTTGACTTGCAAACGAGCTCCTTGGCGAGTACCCAGCCACAGTAGGCTTGGAGACTTGACTGAATAAAAAAGACTTTAATTTCACCAAATTGTGAACTGGCGCTATCTCTGCCACCGTCATCTGCAGCCACTCTCTGATCTTTGCTCTTGATTCTTGGATATTGAAGCTATTCAGCCTTTTAGCTTTTACCAAATTTCAAGTAAGGAAAATTAAACATTTATTTTACAATTTCCCTATAAATGCCTTAAAGAGCTCTCAAGCTCATTTGTGCTCTCATGTTTGAAATTCATCTCTTCTACCACGTGACATTGATATCTTTTCCCTTACTATGTCAGCCTTTCAAAATGTTCACCTTTTAAAGAGAGAAAAAAAAAAAAAAAGCAGCTTACTTTGTATTTTTCCTGTACAGCCTTCTTGTTCATAATGAGCTTAAATATAAGGAACATAAACCCATCTGGAAATAAAATTATGCGCTTGGTTCACTAAAAAAAGTAATTACATTATAATCAAACTGTCACTTTATGAAATAGTGGGAGATGAAATACACCATAAGCTGACAAAAGAAGAGGACGGCTTGCTCTTTTAAATATCATCCATGGCACAAAGCAGTGAAGAAACTCTGAATTACATACAGTGTAACCAGTAAAGCTCTTGGAGGCAGGGGGGCACACACTAGGACAAGCGAGATAGATGTGCTTTGTTCTGGTGGAATGGGGGAACCTTCAGTTGTATGCAGCCTGACACAAGTGCAGGGTGTGACACAAGACACAGGCTGACCTGTGATTAGGAAATATGCTGGATTTATGCATTCTGTTTTGCATCCTGTTCAGGTTTTACCCCACCAAGCTGTCAGCCTGTATTCAGTAAAGGCTGCCTAACATCTCAGGTTAAACATGCAAGTGAACTGGAAAGAATCTGAATGTATAAAGGGGCATCTTTGGTCTTGATGTTTTTTGTGGCCCTTCAACCTGCATTACTTGAGCATGAATGGAAATAGCTGGGTTTGAGGTCTTGGTTTGAAATTCATGGTCTTGTGTAGCCACTGATCAGATGGCAGCATTCAGGTGGGAGAGGTTTTCTTGAGTTCTCCATGCCTTTGTCATGTAACCTGTAGATGAATAAAGTCTGTTTTCCCTAATTTCTTTGAGACTTCAGTCCATTCCCTACTTTGCTTACTCTGTCAGCAGTGGATCCTTTGCTTAGGCAGTCCTGGTAGAGATCTTTGCTCTGACCCTTGAGAGCAGGCTGGTGGCAAGTGGTGGGCATGAATGCAGGACATGGAGAGGGAGAAGAGCTGCTAATGTAACTTTGGATGCCAGCCTTGACTTTCCAGCAAGGGCCAGGGAAGGGGCAGGGTGGGTAGCTGCAAGTTTAATCACACGAATGGACCGAAGCTTGTGGAAGACTGGCACCCAGGAGAACCACTCTTGCTGCCAGTAATGCATCTAATGAAAGAGAAATTAGTTTTCATATAAGGCCTTTATTCTGGTAACTGAAAAAAAGCTTCAAAAATATGAATGGGTAGAACTTCATGGTTTTGTAGTCCAATTTTGTTTCTGTTCTAGAAGTAGAAATGGTGACATACCAGGAGATCCATGGTGGGGAAGTGGCACAGCTGATACCTTTATTCAGTGTCTTGCTTTTCTCTTTTCACACAATGAATACAGTGACAGACAGCACAGCATGCAGTTCTGGCTGTGCACGGTGTAATTTTCTATGTGCAGTGGATAAGACCCATTTTGTGTATTCATGCCACATATCTATCCGGCAGGGTACTGTGATCCTCAGGAAAACAGCAGCTTGGGGAGCCCTCTGGAGACTTCCCAACACTACAGCTTGCTTTTTCAAATTTAAATCTCTAATTTGTTTAAGTACAATTAATTTTATTTTTCTAAGAAAGAGATTTCAGTTCCAAGAACATGAATGTGAAATGAAGCTTCATCAAAAAGTAGCTATAATAAAACCTTGTCCAAATGCCTATGTAGCTGTGTAGTCTCTGTTTTGACAGAAATATCTTTTGGCTGAAGCAGCTTTTGACAGTAGCTCTCTCCCCAGATAAAAGAAGTAACAATTTTAAAGCTACTGTTTTTAACTTCTGCCACCAAATCTCAACACAAGCAACCCCACCCATGGACTGCCAACAGTGGACTACCGATGATCTGTAAATTGTGTATGGAAGACCTCGTGGGCTTAAATTTAGCATCAATCTCATCTCATTTTATGCTGGCAATAGACTTGGTTAAAATGCCATAGTTTTCTTCTCATTAAATTAATGTTCCTATAGCCACCTTTATCATGCAGAAAAATGTAAGATGTCTTGAACCGCAAAAAAAAACCCAAAAACTCAAATCAAACAAAAAAAAATTCTCATGACAGAAGATGCAAGCAAAATTTTCTTGGCTTTCATTGTGCAGGTACTTTCATGAGACCACTCTGGCCTGTTGGGTGTAACAAGGCTATTTGAAATAGAAACTGCTCCAATCCCCTTTCTTGGGTAGGCTCGCTTTCCACATTGTTGTTCTGCTACAAGGACAAAGGCAGGGATGCTGCTTCATCTCCATGCCCATCTCACTGCACACAGCAAGACTCACTGTCAAAGCCCCAAAGTCACACCAGATCCTTGGGTGGAATTTGCGCTCCCTAGTGGATTTGAACCTTTAGAAAGGAGGAATAGCATGCACCACTTGTATTCACTCCCTTTGTGACCTGCTGCCTGGCTGGTTCTTTCTGGCTATCTATCTCAAATTGACCTTGAGTGCAACAGATGCTGCAAAAATGTTGGGGTTTTTTAGTTTTGTTTTTGGTTTTTTTTTATCTGTTTAAACAGGTGGGGCTTGAATTAAGTTGCAAAGGTCTGTTTGTGGTATAGGTAAGCTTCATCATTTTCACAGGGAAAATTCCTGAATTGAAGAATTGTTTAGAAAACCCTTGAATGTAGTATTGTTTAACCCTAGCACAAGCTTTTACTTTTGCTTCTAACCAAAATGCAATATTTTAGCTCAGATAGATGTGATACCATAAGCCTAGATACCCTGTTTTACCTGTCTGCAGCAGCTGCTGCCTAGTGGCCTAAACACTATATGACAAAGAAGAAAGTACAAATTTTACCTTCAATGTGATAGCTTTGGGGTTTTTCAGTAAGTGAAGTCACGGAGATGTGTAAAGACAAAATGACCCAGCTGGGCCTGAAACAATATTCTCATTTATAGATGATAGGAGATAACATAGCCGAAAATAAGGGTGGCAAAGTGGCACTACTAGGTTAATGATACTGCATGTAACTAGGGAGTCTACACACAAGTTATGAATTCTGGCTTGACACAATGATCTTTTTAGATCTTTCAGTATTGCTTCTCTGCAGGGGCCGGGGCACAAAGTCTCTGGCATGGCTTGACCCTGAGGTATAAGCCTAAAATGTACTAACAGGGCAGGATTATTTTCTAGTCTCTAGACACAACTTTTGTTGCAAGTGCTATAGTTCCTTCAACTGTCACCAAAGGTCTATGCTTTTCCCTAGTAACCAGGCCTGCGTGCACTAGTTCTTTGGAAAGCTGAAACTTGCATCCTCATTTCTGAAATGGCTAAGCATCTCTGTCTCATCAGAATGTGTTACTCTCCTTTTCTCTCTCCACCCCAATGCTGAGATGCTTAGTGTATGGGGAGTGTAAAAAAGAATTGTTTCATTGTTTATTCTCCTTACAAGAACCTATATGAAGAGTGGTGACTCAAGTAGCTTCTTTCTGTTTTTTCTTCTTCAAGCATGCTGAGACTGAGGAAAATTAATATCACACTTCTTTGAAACCTGTCCTTGTGGCTGATGCAAACCCTTCTGAAAACATGTCAAAACGACTTGTTTAAGCGTGGCAATTTACTAAAAAGTAATGATGTTGGAAAACAGGACAAAATCATATGAAGACTTGTAGGAAAAGAAGTTTGGCTGTCTGTAATCTCAAGATTTTAAATAGAATATCAGCTCAGAGGTGTGTGATGGGTTCTGATTGTAGAGAAATCATAGATGGAGCTTTTAGGAACAAATCTCTCATGAATTTAAAAAAACTATCTGTGCAATGTCTTTTCTCTGTCTGAAAGAAAGAAGCCTTCCATGTGATCCTTGCTCTTCAAGCAAAGGCATAAAAGTTTGTTGACCTGGATGGAAAAAAATCAGGGGTCTTAATACAATATTGGAATGAGATATACTCTAAAATCTGTGTGAGCCTAAGACAGTTGGCACAGATGAAAAGCTAGTGATCTGCTTGCTTATTTTGTCGATGTAATTTATCCTCATCTTTATAAAAACATATTATTCCATTTTATTTTACTCTGTAGACTAAAGTTAGAATTGCTAATAGCCAGGATTTTTGCTGTCTCATTAGAAAATGCTCATGGCTTCATTAAAAGCAATGTGAGCACTTTACTACCCTGACCTGACTTAAAATGGATGCGTAATGCAAAACAAGCACAATGTGAAGAGCTCACCCATTCTCACTTAATGTGTTTGATGAAGAAGGACTCCCCTCCCCTATTATAACACTTAATAATAAGTTCAGCTAGGAAATGGAGGCTTAAAAAAAATCCTTTTTTTTTGTTCATGGCTCCAAACTTCCTTGGTCCTATTGGCTGACATTGGCACAGAGTTCTTTGTAATGTAAATTCTGTCTTGCCTTAGAAATAAGTAGAGACCTGACAGCAACAACATTTAGCCTAATTACTTATTTTGTTAGCCTGGAGTTCAACACATGTCTTCAGCTCTGTTCAGAAGCCAGTGCTTACCCTGTCCTTACCGTTATTCTGATGCAAACTGAAGTTTGTTGTCTCCACAGCCATATTTGACCAAGGTGTGGGCATTTGCTTTTAGTTATCTGTATCAATACAAAAGCAAGAAATAGGCTCAAAATCTGAGACGTATATGTTACTGCTATGCAGGTTTGTGATGTTTGGTTTATTTTTTTAGATTTTCCCCTCCTTCTAGTACTATTAATTTAGTTGATGGACCTCATCATGCAGTCTTTCCAAACTGACAGCTTACCTCCATGCATGATACCTGCTTGTTACAAGCATAATTTGCCCCCGCATACCCCAACAGATCATTGCAAGATCATTTCCAAAAGGGAAAATGTGATAAATAGAAAGTTAGAGAATATACAAAAAATCAAAAATAAACAGAGCTTACTCAGAGGCACAGAGTCCCAAGGGAAATTTTTTTGTATGGAACATAAATCTAGTAAGCTGCACCCGCTAAGGCACATGGATGTCAAAGCTCAGGATGACTGACTTGATAGACCATTAATAACATAAGCAAATTACACCCAAACATGAAACTGCAAATAGAGTCACAGCTCTGCCCTCAAAAAGGTTTTGCACATTAGCACCATAACTTTGAAATCAATTTTTCCTCCTTTAGTGTTCTCACATCTATTGCAAGTAAAGTTGCCATGATACCCGTTGAACTATCGTTCATGTCAATGCTCTTTGGCAGCCATGCTGTGAAGAGGTTGATGAAAGAAGAGAGGTCATTTTATGTGACACTAGTGTACCAGATGAGTGTTACTCTGATTGTGTCCAAAGGAAAAGTGTGTGGCTTGATTTTATGGAAGCTGCCAACAGACTTTATTGGAAAAAATACAGTATTCTGAAAGATAGCCTCATCTTTCTCATGATCTACCTAGTTAAAAAGCTAATTGAAAATCAGCTCAGAGTGAGCTTTTTCCCTGCAGACATGATCTTTGCTCAGACTTCAAGTGATGCTTTTGAAGTATCAAAACATGTAGACAGTTGTCATGGACAGAGGTTGAGAGCAGACAGCACCCATTTTAAGCCTCTCCAGGATGCATTTGAGAATGAAAGCATGGACTGATTCAGCTTGATTATTTGTCCTACAGGCAACTGGGAAACTTGGAGCAGTTTATGGGCTTTCCATCACTGAGACAGATCTAAGAGTCATTGGCATGGAAATTAAATTTCAGGTTACAATAATGAGGAATATATCATGAAGACATGATAAGCACCCAGTAAAATGCATGAGCTTTTTAATGGGTCTCTGTAGGAAACATACTGTCTAAGGTGAACTGTAATGTCCTTCAGGGTCTGTACCAGTGAAGGTTTATGTAGCAGCCAGAGTGAGGTCAGATAGTAGAGCCACCAAGTATTTTTATGAAAAAACAGTGACAGAAGACAACCAGTACCAGAAGCACAGTGTTATTGCTCTTGCACACATTCTCTAATAGATCATGTGAAAACCAACCCAAGCCATTTTGGGACACTTCCTGAAAATCTCCTGAAGTTAGCAGCCTGAAGTCCCCCAGTATTTCCCAGTAACAATGTAGCTTTTCATTCCCTATGTGCAGGTGAAAGCCTGTTTCAGAGCTGAAAAAGTAGTCAGGTGAAGGGTGTGGTTGACCAAAATATCCTTCTCTGTTAAAATATATTGTCTGTCCAGTAGGGACGCGTATTTTCTCTCCCTCACCTGTTAGTCTCACAAATTGCTTTATTTGTATTAGACCCAAAATGATGCTCCCATTGTTATTAATTTCCTGTTCCACTAAAGCCAGGCAATAGATTTCAGACCCACCTGTATCCCCAGCTGTAGACATCAGACTCACTCTGTGACTCCTCTTGCTTCTTCCCAGCCTGGCCTGACACAACGTCAGAGACGAGGTGATGCACCAATGCTGCAGCTTCTCCCTCTCTTTGGTTCAGTCTCTGAGCCCTCTGTGACTGACCCCATTTCAGACAGGAGGCTGGACCAGAGACCTCTGGGGTCCCCTCCAAGCTATGTTGTCCTGTGGCTCTGTGTCAGACACCACAGGCAGTTGGCTTGAAGTCAGGCTGGCTTTGAAACTGGCGATTTTTGCTTGGCATAGTTTTAACATGTCGACTTTCTGGGATATCACTGTCCAGAATAACCAGCTCTATTAGGCTCAGTAGGTAAACTGGGAAGGATCCTGTCCTGAAGGAAAGTAGAGGGAAAAGAAGAACTCAGATTTGTCTGTAGGGAACTGAAGGATGAAGAGGTGAAGCCAGTTGCCCAGGTACACATAACTTGGAGGAGCTGAGAATAGAGTTGGAGCGCTTGGAGTCTGAAAAGTATTTCTGTGTTACTTTCCATAGCTACACAGAAAAACAGATATGTTTTTTTTCAGGAATACCAGCTGCCTTGGCTTGCTTGGGATGGAACAAACTGTTTTCTGAAGCATGTAAGATAAGATCATGGTTTGCAACTGAACTTAATGACTGAGCTTGTTATTTGTGAGTTACCTTAGGTACTGTCATAATATCTATGGAGAGGACAGACGTGTAACAGTTAATCTGACTTATGCAAATTAGAAGTGGGGAAATGGGCTTAGGTAATGGGGATGTCATAAATATCTCTGAGCTATGAAGTGGTGTGTTATCAGAAAGGTCAGGAGCAGGACGCAATGATTGCTCATGACCTCGTATTCATCCTGAGGCCCCTCTCTGAATCCCTTTGTGTTGGTCCTTTTGTACCTTTGAAAAATACACTGATAAGCAGATAACTAGAAATAGAATCTAGAGAGGATCATACCATGAGTTAAATTAACTCTATCAGGGGTGCTAATTCTGCCCTGTGTATTGGTGTTAAAGCATCAGATATGGTGTATATTCAGATGCATTGCTCCAAGGGGAAATGAGGCCAATGAGTGATTGTTGCATTGTATAATCAAATAATTGTTTTTTTCAGCCTGCTGTAGATTACTATTGATGGCAAGAATTGCCAGGAGGCACACATGCAGGGAAAGAATCAGTGTGTGCCTAAGAGCCACCGCAGCAAAACTGAGATCTTACCCCAGAGCAGGGTATAAATAGAGCAAGTGTAAGGGGAGACCATGCCAGCAGCCTGGCAATAGCTCAAAGATGCCTTAACATTGGAGCTTTCTTTGCTGGATTTTTGTGTTAGCTTTCCTGGGCTGCTGCTCTGAGATGGCTCTCTGCCTTTCTCAGTACAGCCTGCGGTGAGGATTGCGTTCCCTTCACGTAGAAGCTGCGTGTTCAGGTTTGCTATCATGAATGTGGTAAAGGTGATGGCTGTAAGAACCCATTTGTTAAAGGAGTAGCTTCACTTTAGTCGTCCCTGTAAGCAAGGAATGGAGATGGGGAAGACAGAGGGCAGAGATTCTGGCCACAGTTCACGAAAAGGAAGGTGGATCAGTAGAGTGTGTGGGTATGTACGCTTACACACATTTATGTCTCGGGAACACATCCTGCACATAATTTGCATTAGATTTGAAAGCCCATAACTCCTATCGCAGATACCCAGTGCTGGATGTGCTATCATCAGACAAGTATCTTAGGAAAAATATGCAATTCTAATGTTTATGCCACCAACATAGAGTATAGAACTGAGGAAAAAATACAATGGTTACACACATTTAGAAATTGAAAAGGTATACGGTAATTAACGGGCAATCATATTGTATCTTTTGCTGCAGTGTGCTAATTAGTAGAATCTTTGTTAACCTCTGGAAATCCTTAGATGTAACAATATCTGTTCATTTCTTCTGAATTTTCCTTGGCTGACTTTCCCCAATTATTTGACAGTGGGGAGTATTCATGGAGCATCAAGTTAATCAAATAAGTTAAAACAGCATGTGGATGGGCACACACACAAATAGTTCTGTATTTAAGAAATAATTTCTCAGACAAAATTATTGAATTAATTAACTGTAATTGCGAATAACTGCATTTATGTTTTACAGTTTATCTTGCTCAGTTAAACTTCATCATAGGCAGCAAGGGCTCTCCCAGGTCCCACTGAGGGGTATAACATCAGTAATTATTAACTTTGTCTCCATGGGAAGATAATCATTTCAGGAACATTGAAGTTTATTTTAGGGTTAAGAAAGGTAACAGTATTCAGCTCTAAAAGGGATCATCTTATTCCATGCCAGTTATTAAACAATTAGGAAAGTGTGGACTGTCTTTGAAAAGAGCTCTTCTGTGGGCTTCTAGACAAGAAGCTGATTATGAAGATCTGCTGCCTAACATTTAGCAGCTGATTTTTTGTCAGTGATTGATTTTAGGCTATGGAGATGTTATTTATAAGTTTCAAATAACAGGAAAGAGTGGCATTCCAGGAAAGTTTCTATTTGTGATTTTTGTCATTACCTTGTTGGTGATGGCTCACTATTGACTATGATTTATCGTACGTAGATGTTGATGGTACAGAGGATGTGAAATAGAAACTTCTGTGAAGTTCTGGTTTGACAAACCTGTCACTTCACATTTCTCAGTTCTGTTTTGTTATAAAACTGTGATGCAGCTTTCACAATCAGTCTGATTTGTCTGACTAATAGAATGTTTAGCATAAGAGTTGTAGCATGTGCACAATTTTCATCTGAACCAGATGGAGAAACCATCCAGAGGAGCATAGTATGTACAATCCTATTGTGGTTGGTTGTTGCAGACACAGAGAGAGTGCTTAAAAAAGCACATCAAAACAAAATCAAAATTGAAAACCTCCTATTGTATTAGAATCTTTGTGTAAGGCTAATAGTTGTGTGCGGACAATCTCTTGAACAGTATGGATGGTTGCAGTCTGGAAGGCAATAGGACTCTCCACTGCAAGGGGCAAATATCAGGATTGTATCTATTGTTAGTGCCTGTCTTAAACTACATACAAAGCACCCAATTGATCAAGAGACAGTGAAGATTTTTGCATCTGCAGGACCTATTTCTACTATTTCCAAATGTCCCACCTATGAAGAACGTGGTCAATTCTGCAGAAGGAACTACCCGAAGAGACCCTAGAACAGCCAGATCTTCATCTAGAATGCTCCTCAGCACACTGAAGCATGGACATTGCTCTACTCATAGCAGGGATCTACCTGGAATTTTCCAAATTCCCTCCTGAACAACTCCTGAGAATGTTAGTCACATGTTTTGCTGTGATGGTGACTAGGAATTCAGTCACACCGTACTTCACATCCATCGTTTTTCTTATTACTCCACTGATTCTTCTGTGCAGAGACTAACCAGGGATCTGCTAAAATCCTCAAACCCAGGGAATTAAGGACATAAATGCACTGGATGTACCAACAGGCACAGATTTCATTACACTATAATTATGATTATAGAATAAACTCGAGTTTCTTCCTCACATCTCACAAATAAATTAAATGCAATATTTCTTGCCACACAATACATATAACATTTACAAGGTGTATTTCCATACTTGCTGATGCCTCAGGAAATGGTACATGCTTGCCTCCAAGATCACACATCAGGAACTCCTTAATTTCTGTCATCACTAGCTGAAATAAGTTATTTACATCATCAAACTGAAGCTCAGTATATTTACATGCAAAATATTGTTGCCTGCTCAAAGCACTGCTCTCATACCCTCTGTAAATTGAAAAGACAGCTTCTTCTTAAGCTGTGGGTTGAATTTCAATATAAATTAAATAAAAGCAGCCATATTTTCCAGGATATTAGCTTATAAATGTAACACTATCTACTTCACCTTTCATTTCTTGTTACTTGTGACACTTTAACTTCTGTAACATTAGCAGTTGTTTACAGCGGTTAGGTTGGTGAATAAAAACAAGATTAATGCAGCTTTTTCTGATAAGAAAATGTAGAAAGCAATTATTGGAAATGTCTTGATAGCTAAAGAATCCAACTTAAGATGCTTCATAAAATGTTAGTAATCGTTCAGTATTTTTGATCTGCAACTTCATGCAGCATAGAAGGAAAAAGCCAAGCTAATGTTAAGCAGCCTTTGGCTAATGTAAATGGATATGTAGAAGACACACAATTCAAATTGACATTTTCTACAAACAAAGGCAACTCTACACTGTTCAATAATTGAAAAATCCCTGTGGCATGAACATACATAATGATGGGCAGCGAAAATACTTCATCTTCCTTGCAGTGCTCTTTGTGGGCTTCATGACTGGAGTATGCTGAATTATTCATTGGAAACAGTTCTTGTGGATGTGTCTCCTTTTTACATTGAGAAGTTAAGAAATGCTGTGGTTCAGTTTGAAGAGGCTGTGACTTGACACTTGCTGGGTCATCTTTAGTGCCCAGATACACGGTAGGATGACAGAATCAAATGGTCTCTTTGTATAATCACAACTGTAGCTTTTAAAAATTCAGTTTTCTCCCTAATTTTTAGTCAGTAGTTTATAATGAAATTAGGTGCCATAAAACTTTCTTTTCATCCTATGTGCTGCTCAGCTTGCTACATGAACTTGTTGCTCCCTAGTTTCATACCATATCTGGACACACATCTCTGCTCATGCATCTTCACGCACATTTGGTTCATGTAAGTACACAAAAAGGACTGAATGCAAGCTGTGAAGCCTCAGCGTCATAGTGTTTTCCCAGCTAGATTCCTAACCAGTTCAAGGCTTTCTTTGATAACCTGAAAGACAGACAAATATTTCTGGCAAGCGTACATGAAACTTGGTTTCAAGTAACCAGTCGCTGCCATGCCTTTCCAACTAATCATTCAGAGTCATTTTTTTAGCAGGCCACAGACTTTTTTGCCCAGATCAACAGCTTCAGAGCACAAGCTGTGTTGTAGAAACTTCCTTTAAAAATATTGGCAGTGTTTTGCTAGGCAAGTGTCGTAGTTTTGACCAAATTGACCAACCAGAATGACAGATGGCCTCTCCCTCCCCCCCTTAAGGAAAAGAAAAGAGAGGAAGGGGAAAAAGAAAAGGAAAAAAACTCTGAGTTTAGAAAAAACTAAACTA
>BJBW01001319.1:1915-30496 GCA_004320125.1 Scolopax mira
TTCACAAAGGCTGACAACGACAGAACAAGGGCTAACGGGTATAAACTGGAGAAGAGCAGGTTTAGATTCGACATTAGGAACAAGTTCTTTACTATGAGGGTGGTGGAGTCCAGGGAGGTGGTTGAGGCCCCTTCCCTGGAGACATTCAAGGTGATGCTCGACGAGACCCTGGGCAACCTGGTCTAGTTGGAGGTGTCCCTGTGACTGCAGGGGGGTCGGACTAGATGACCTTTGAAGGTCCCTTCCGGCCCAGATGATTCTATGAGTCTATTATTCTATGACTCGAACTACATCTCCCGTCAGGCCCCGCGCCGCCTCGCCACGCCCCACCTGCCGTGTGGGCGCGCGTTGCGCCGCGGGAGTTGTAGTTCGTCTGTGCCTTCCCACTCCCGGGCGGCCGCGCTCCGGAAGTGACTGGGCGTCCCCGGCGTGTCGATTTCCGAGAGACGGCGCTCATGGAGGCTCCGCAGCAGCGAAGCGTCTGAGAGGGTTCGGCAGCCGCCGCCATGTTCGGCTGCCTGGTGGCGGGCAGGCTGGTGAGCGCTGCCCGGGCCGCGGGCGGGGCCCTCAACCCGCTCGGGGCCGGGGTGGAGCTGCCGCAGGGCCGCCCCGCGGGGCTCGCCGTTCCCCAGGCCGAGGGAGGGGGGACCTCGCCGTCCTCGTCACGCCTGCCCGGCGCCTCCGCTGGCTCCGGCCCCCTCGTCCCCAGAGGCAGCTGCGCTGTAAAGCCTCGCTGCCGGGAGGCAGTCGCCATCCCTTCTGTTGGTGGAGAGGCTCGGGCTGCTCAGAGACAAGCTGCGGGCTTAAAAGAAGCTTTTTAAGGCTAGATTGTGTGTTGGCTGCAAGGATGTGGCATCTCGGGTAAAGAGGAGGGTATCTTTTGCTCTGGCGTTTAGCCATCCTTCTGCTGCCTGTCTCAAGGTCTATTGTATTTCCTATGTGAACAGGTTTCCATGATCCTGGGGTTGTGCCAGCCAGGTGGTCAACAGCCACTGCTTATAGACTTGGCAACCTCTTCTGCACCCTATTTTCCTCCTACGCACATGGGGAGCGAAGGTATTCTCATCCTGTAGTCCCGGGTGGGATATATGTTCAGTGCAGGTAGAACAAGACTGTCGTGCCTTTTCAGTAATATTTTTTTGCAGTTGTTCTTCTACTGTGTTTTGACTCTTATCTGGCTATTTGCTATTTAGGTTAGTACATTCCTCCCTTTTTTTGTTATGTTCCACTTTAGGTGTGTTTCTGTAAAAGGAAATTCACAGTTACAGTCAAAAATGAAAAATATAGTAATACTAATAAAGGTTTTGTTCTCTTTAGGTACAAGCAGCTCCCCAACAAGTGGCTGAAGACAAATTTGTATTTGATTTACCGGACTATGAAAACATCAACCATGTAGTGGTCTTCATGCTGGGAACGATACCCTTTCCAGAAGGAATGGGAGGATCTGTCTATTTTTGTTATCCAGACCAGAGTGGGATGGCAGTGTGGCAGCTGCTGGGGTTTGTCACTAATGAGAAGCCAAGTGCCATCTTCAAAATTTCTGGTCTGAAATCTGGTAAGACTGGTAAAACAGAGCATGAGTGAAACAGATGTATTCCTGTGCGTGAGGGGATAAATGTTTGAATTTATGTTTGAAGGTGGATTTGAACAAAAAGCTTTTTGGGGTAAAACCAGGTAAATGTGGTACAGTCTGTCAGCTCTGTGAAGTCTGTCTGTATGTTAACATTCCTCGTGAAATTTCTCATTTGTCTTTTCTCGTTTGTGGTGTCGGTCTGGAAATTCATTTGAGCAGGCTTGGCATGTGTTCTGGTGCTTCTGCATCGAGAACCTGAGGAAGGACAACTCTCTAACTTCCCCAGCATGGGGTTTAGGCACTTGTCTAGACGTGTCTGCATGTTTTCTTCCTGCTTCCACTGGCAAGTTGTTTTATTCTTTGTAGCAGAGATAGGCTTTGTAATGAGTAAAGTCTGAGGCGGTGATTTCTGATGGCTGCTTCCCATCCGGGTGCGGCTGCACTATATAATTCTCCAGTAGAGGGTATCCTCATTGGAAAGCAGTTTTAGTAATTTTGGTACAGACCTGAGTCAAAAAAGTCTGACTCATATGGAGAGTCAGAGTCAGTCATATGGGGGAGTCAAGTAGCTGTTGCTACTCGAAGTAGGTGAGGGTTTGTTTTCCTAAATATATGGGGATTTTGCCGTGCATGTTATAAAAACTATGAAACACCCCAGTGGCACACTTTGGCCTTATTAAAGGGACAGATGTTGTCAGATGAGCAGCTTCAAGTGTTTTGGTGATAAAGTAATACACATCTTTTATAGGCTTTGGACTAGTCTACAGCCTTAACTCCAATCTTTCTTTAAGTAAGCCTTGAGGTTGCTGTGATAAAATGTATA
Organism: Scolopax mira; assembly: GCA_004320125.1. Lineage (NCBI taxonomy): Eukaryota > Metazoa > Chordata > Aves > Charadriiformes > Scolopacidae > Scolopax > Scolopax mira. The sequence goes on from BJBW01001319.1 coordinate 4,312, forward strand.
TATTCATAACATGGCATGCTTTCTTTTGAACCACTCCTGCGTGATAGTGTGACATGAGGTAAGGGCTGTCAAGGCGCAGAGCAAAATGAATTCTGATTGCATGCATTCCTCAAAAATTTGGGCTTGCTTCAGCAGAGATAAGTCATTGGAAGAGTTTTGGGTGTGTGTTTTTCTATATTCCAAAGCTGTGTTGATGGTGAAATAGTGAAGTGAAACAGTAAAGTGTATCACTGGTTCTTTTGCCAGCTTTTACAGTATGTTTCTCATGCTTGAAGGACATACTGTATTATATATGCTTTCAGATACCTTTGTAGGAAAGCACGCTTTTGGATGCTTTTTGCACATTTAGCCCCAATTTCCAAGTAAGGGCTGCATGTGCAATCTGTGAGGCAGTGCTGGGCTTGATCCGAACAACAGAGGCCTCAGCCTTTCCCATTGATGTCCACAGCTTCTCTCTAACCATGGAGAGTCAGTATAAGCTTCACAGCCTTAGTTTCCATGACCACAAACAATTGTATGATGGAGAAGACTATGAGGCTGTAGAAAGGGGAGACCAGAGAGGGATTAGAGAGAGCTGGAATCGTCAAGAGATGCCAGTGACTGTTGAAATCTGCATTTGGATTTGACTACCACAAGCTAATTTTTTGAACAGGCCATATGTTTCTGTGAAATGGAGGGAGAAGAGGACAGGTGTCGATGGCATGTCCTTCAACAAATGTTGGGGTCCTGAGATGTCTCCTGATTCAGCATAAGCAGGGCTGTTCCACAAAGACATTATGAATAAAGGACGTGAAGTAGAATTTTATCCCCTGCGCCAGTATTAGGCAATTATGTTTGTAGCTTGGCTATTGAGGCTTCATTTGTGTAAAATACCAGTCTAAAGCTGAGTGTTGTCACAGTGTTCTCAGCCTTGTCACTTTTACTGGGGACGTTGTGTGTGGCAAGTGAAACTGTGGGTGAGGCTTATAAGAAACACAAAGGTTGCACAGATATTTAATTAAGTGCAGGCCAACATGAGAATGCTGAGGGCTAATTTGGAGAATTAATAGCACATGAAGTTGGCTTGGGCTTTGCAAAGCCTAATATAATAAAGAGGCTGCATGGTACTTTTATGAGCTGGAACAGTGTGAAGAGCTTTTAAAAATGTCTAGATTATGTCAGCCTCTTATTAGGTTATGTCAGGAAGAGGTACATTAAAACCTGTGAGCAAACAGGTAATTTTTGAGACAGTTTGTGGCATCGACTTGTTTGCTGGGGCTATTGTGTAGTTTTATTAATAGCTATCGAAAATATTGTGGAAAAATTGTGAAAATATTGTGGTGTGCTGTGATTACTTGAAATTAATCCTTTCTTGAGAGGAACAAGTCTGTGTCCCTCTTTGTCAGATCCCTGTGATACAGTGGTTACAGCTGAGTTTCTTTCGTGGGTGATGAAGAGGGCCAGCGTGTTTCTTCTGTGGCCATGAGTGGCCAGCTGAAGAGGCACAATAGCATAGGGTTTTATTACACAGATGTTGGGAAAGGTTGATTATATCATTTGTAACCCTTATGTTAAGCTTATCTTTAGTGTCTGAAATGCCCTGGAACTGTACAGCTTGAGTTGCCTGTTGCTGTGTGACTCGAGTGACTTGCAGCCAGGGTGTAGAAAAACACGTACATGGTACTAATTGTTGTTTAGTCCTGTGTGCTTGCCAAGTAGCACATGTGTGTTTAGAAAACACAGGCCTATGAATAGGGTGCCTCTGAGTCTATTGAATGTTGCTGTTGGAAAGATGAAAGCACAGCAGTAAACTCTGCCTGTGAGAATCCCTGATGCACAGGCAGGAGCAGTGGGCTCAGTAACACTCTCTAGCAAGGACTGAGCTCTGCGGTGCCTGCGTTCCCCCTTGCGTGCCTCTGCCTGGGTGCTGCTTTGGAGATCCCCAGTTTGCAAGGTATCAAGATTAAATTTACTCTTCATGGCTTTGTGGTTGTTCCTGCCATCCTGCCTGTGTCAACTCCCATGTGTGTTCTCTCTAAGGTTTGGAATGTTAATGGCAGGAGCCAGGCTTTGAAAACACAGAGTGTATTTCAGTTGGTGTAAGGGGATGCTTTTCTCTCACCCTTTTAGGCAGCCATCTTTCCAGGAGAGTGGCTCCATGGGATTGCATGCAAAGTGACAGAATGGATGTATTTCATTATTTAGATAATGAGTGTCTTTTTAAGTAGTGATACGTTCTGCTGGAGCCTGCCACTTGATGATGTTATGTTTTTATTGTAAATGTCATCTTTTTATTTGAAGATGTTACAAGACGTAAAACTTCTGCCAGCTGTATTGCTGTCAAGATTTTTTAATAATGAACTTGTGCGAGGTTTGGTTCCCAGTAGCTTTTCTCTTTCTTAATACTGTAAAAAATTTTACCTTTATCAAGCAAGCATCTACCTACAGTAAAGGTTGAGATCATACAGCAATGGCGTTTCACAAAAACATTCCTAAATAGCACTTCAGGAGATAAGCCCTCTTCTCGTTGGCTGTCTGTTCAAGTAACACTTCAGCAGTGAGTGCTTTACTCTTAAATGCAGCACTATATTGTAGTTGTAGCATCTGGGGTGAGGAGTGACACTTGGCTTCAGTTGGAAAGGGTACTAGGTTTTCAAATGTGCTTTCCACGAAGGTTGGACGGTGGCTTCTTTGTGGTAATGCCTTGGGTCTCTACAGAAAAATGGTCAAGTGTCTGAGAGATTCAGTCTTTGAACCTCAGTTCTATTCTCAGACTTGTGCTGGTTTTGCTGTGTTTTTGACCGTGGAACTAAGTCAGGTGGTGCTTTAGATTTCAGTTGGTCTTTCCTGCAGCTCAAGATAGGGTCAACTGGTCTGTAGAGCAGCTCTCCATTAGCTTTGCTTTCTCCTGCTAGTAAGAGGCCAGCGTGGGCTACTGAAACATCACATCTGTGTCAAGACGGTGCTTTTCTATTGTGTTTGCTCAAACTTACATGGAGTATTAGTAACTGTTTATTAATAGCACTGTGGTCTCCGAGACCTTTTCCCTGTATTTTCCTTTCCAGATGCTGATGTGTGATTTAAGTGGCTCTAGATGCCTGTCCCTGTTGGCAGAGCTCTAGCTGAAGCTGGGACTGAAAGTACTGGTTAATGCTCAGTTGAGAAAGGTCAGAAGGGATGGCAGAGGCCTGGGGTGATGCCTGTATGACTGGTATGAAACTCGGGGGCGGTTTTCTGCCCGATTCATTGTTTGCTCTGTGACTCTTGCAAAGTGAGAAGCTTTTCTGTTCCTTGGCTGTTCCTTTGACCTTTGCTGCTGTTGGTGGTTTTGAGCTGTTCAGACCAGACCTGGGGCTGCTCAGCCCCGCGTGGGGGTAGCTTTGAATCAGAGGGATCTCAAAATAACGTTCTCTAGTTTTCAGTGCACAAACAGGCTCATGAGCACCTGGTTTGAACGAGTGAATCAAACAGTGGTGCAGCAGGGCTGCCTGTTTTTCTGCTGCTGTTATGTGAATTAAAGGCTTGGTCCTCTAGAGAAAGGTTCGACTGTCTTTTACTCACAGACTGTATTTCCTGTTGAATCTATTTACTTCACAGGGAGCTTTAAAACTATATATTTCCTTTTTTTAGAAACTTCCTGAAGATTTGCTGTATTTTTAAATGTACCTGTCACACTGTTTTATCTGTTGTGCCTGTGTACTTGTGCCTGTGCTTGGAGTGTGTGATTTTTCTGCCTTTCTGAGGTAGGGAGATTTCTGGTGGGAGTTGAGGAGTACCTTGTGCAGAAGAAACACAGTAATTTTAAGTAACACAGTCTTTACATGCGTGCCACATCTAATGTGTGCTGTTTCATGCTTTTAGGGAAAGGAAGTCAACATCCCTTTGGTGCCATGAACCTCCCCCAGACACCAACGGTAGCCCAGATTGGAATCTCAGTGGAGCTGCTGGAGAACCTGGCCCAGCAGACTCCTGTTGCAAGTGCTGCTGTGTCATCAGTAGATTCGTTCACAGAGGTAGCTTGGACATCCTGTTTTCAGAAATTCTCTGTACTACTGAAGTCTTAAGAATTGAGCCTCTGAAAAACTATTTAAAAAAAAAAAAAAAAGGATGGCCATAGGATTGTAACCAGCCTAATCATTGTCATATCATTTGGCTGGATGCTTTGATATTTTGAAATTACTTTTTCTTGCGCTGAAAAACTGTATTTTGTAAAGGATTGGATTTCACATGCTCAGTGCAATCAGATTGTAATAGACTGTAATTTATATTGGACTTCATAAATAAATAGACTATCAATAGACTGTAAAAATATTTAGATAATTCTTTATACAGTGGATCTCTGGTGATTTGTAGGTGCTGGAATTACAGTGGTCAAAAATCACTCAGAAGGCAGATATGGGCATGGATGCAGAAAAATATTCAAGTGTACCACTGACTCTTGAGAAATCCTTCTGATGTAGTTCTTCAGAACTACAGAATGGTGCCCTCTCCCATATCAAAACTTTCTTTTTTTCTTCTAGTTCTTTCCCTGTGGATCAGGTTTTGGACTGCAGCAGTTACCATTTTTTACCCAGCCTGTCCATTAGGTCAAACCTCTGAAAATCCTTAGCCAGCACTGGCAGTTAGTGGTCCATCAAAAAACATTTCAAGGCAAGCTACATGATTTACATGGCAGATCTTAATTTCCCTAACACTGACAGCTCTAGTAGGATCATGAGGCTTTTTTTTCCTTGCTTTCCTTACAGACTCTTGCTGAGGTACATTGGTAGTTGAGCCCTAATCGTGACAGAGTAGCTGATGTCCTTTGGCAGTTTATACACATAATAGCTCCAAATAGGTGCTGTCTCTTGGAGAAGGTTATCATGACTAGGAGTTGGCCAACAGCTATTTTTGTATACTGTGGTTAATTGAGATTTTCTGGAGTTGTCAGGATCAAATGACATCTAAATAACATTTTTGATTCCACCAATTTTTGTAACAGCAACAAAGTCACGAGGTGATAATGTGCCTCTTGGGGTCAATTACAAGGTGGCTGATGGAGTTTCTGGCAATATGTAAAGGGTGGGGGGGAAGCCACCTAATAATTCCACAGCTTTTTATTACAAATGTTATTTCCAGTTAGGTGGATTTTTCTACTAAAAAAGAGTCACATCTGAACTGGAATTGCTTTCAAGGAAGGCAGTAGAGCTAAAGGTTCAAGTAATAGTTACTCCTATAGAGAAAATGTGTGAAGACATAGTTGAAGAAAACCCTTGAGGGAGTAGGTGGCAGAGGAAGGGGATATGACTGGGAGCATGTTTGTGAATGACTAATGGCTTTTATTTAATACTTACAATCTTTTTGAAACTGCTATATTATAGCGATAAAAGTATTTTTGTTAAAGCCAAAATCATCTGTTGTTACTCTAATGGGTTGCTTTCCCGCTATATTTTTAATAAGTTTTATGAAGCTGTAGACTTGAATATTTTTTAATAGAGTGAGTTATAATTTTTTTTATATTTTAATAATATATTTGTATGGAAAAAGGTGGGATAAAACCATAGAGTTCTGCACGTGAGTGGGATGACACTGAGGGTTGGCTTCTGGGTTCTGGGACATCTTCTTCCACTCCTTTTGTCATTGCAGGTGGAGGGAAGCGTGAGAGTGTGCACACATTGCCCCAGGCTCTGTCTCCCTCCATCCTTTCACTGTCTATGAAAATAGCTTGTTCTCCCACCAAAAGAAACGCATGCTTTTTCTTAAAATAAGAAGAATAGGGGAAAGAAGGTGCCATAGGCTTATCTCTTTGTAGAATGGCTGGGAACGTCCTGCAGCCTCTGCTTCTTGGCCTCCCTTTTATTTCCTTATTCCTGTAGTATTGAAATTTCCGATGTATCTTTTTTCATGTTGTCCCCAGCAAGATGTGGCAGAGGATGCCAGGATGGCAGCCTTCTGTGGCAAAAGAGGCAGGTTGCAGACTTTTCAGCTGGTTTAGCAAATGGTGTTCTGCTGGGAGCTGGAAAGGCAGCTTTCACCTGGTCGGCAGTTCTTCTGGTGCTTTAATTTGGAGGAGAAGGACAGCTCTTGTCGCTGCATCACTTCTTTGTCACCAGAAGAAAATGTTCTTCCCAAAGCTGTTTATCCAGTTGGAGAACTGGGCAGGGAGAGGGCAAGTGAAGATTCTGAAAATGATTTCTGGATGGATCTGAGGGCAAGACTGAGAGTTAGGACGTTTTGATCAGTTTAAACCAGGTATTCTCAGACCTTGGTTCTTTGTGGTTTAGATGGCAATGCTAATTTTACTTCATGTAGGAGTTGTGTGTCTGCTAAAATTTTGCACAAAAAACCAAATGAAAAAAAAGAACTTAAAATGTCTTTTTTTTTTATTTCAGTTCACTCAGAAGATGTTGGATAACTTCTATAACTTCGCTTCCTCGTTTGCTGTTACTCAGGCACAGATGACCCCAAATCCTTCTGAAGCTTTCATTCCTGCAAATGTAGTTCTGAAATGGTAATGGCAGTGATCTCTAGTAACACATCTTCCTTTTTCTAGGCATTAAACCAGCTGATTTCTGAGTACTGAACTGGCATGCTATTCAGGGAGATGCTACAGAAATGTTTAAAAGTGGTTTTTGTTGTTTATCTCAAGAATAGAGATGTTGTATCCACTGGCTTTGTGTTTAGTTGACCTTGTTCTATCACAAATAGCCTTGAGCACAAATGCTGAAGTCTCCGAGTTGTTTTCCAGGGACTGGTTTAAGAAATAACTATTGATCACAGAATATGGGGTTAGAAGGGACCTCTGGAGATCATCTGGTCCAAGCCTCCTGCCAAAGCAGGTCCACCCAGAGCAGGTTGCACAGGAACTTGTCCAGGCAGGTTTTGAATGTCTCCAGAAATGGAGACTCCACCACTTCCCTGGGCAGCCTGTTCCAGTGCTCTAGCACCCTCCAAGAAGTTCCTCCTCATGTATAGATGGAACTTCTATGTTCAAGTCTGTGCCCATTGCCTCTTGTCCTTGATGGGGAAAGCCTGTGTAGTCTGGTGATAAATAGTGAACTGCTGGCAGCCTTTCAGGATGTTTTGAAATTTTTTTTCCTACAGTTTAGCCTTCTTTAGCCTCTCCAGTATTAACCTAAACCCTTTTTAAAACTGTTTTGGGCTTTCTAAATACAGTTGTATCATTAGTACATCATTAGATCTCCTGAATAGGCAAGCAATTAATGTAAGTCATATATTTTCTTTGGCAGTGTAACTTGATGCAGATCCCTTCTATTTACAACACCCCACGAGCATATGTGGGTATTATCTTTGATGAGAGAAATCAAAAGGAACAGGCTAAAGCAGCAGGGTGATGCTGTATTTGCTTGTGGTGGTTGTTTGAAACACTATTGTGAGGTGAAGCATAGCTCTAATAAACGCATTTGTGTAGAGAAATCTGTTAATGTGATTACAGTCACAGAAAAAAATCAACATTTTTTTTGTCTCTGTTCTTATGTTTGTGAGTCATTAGATTGTGTTTAATTACAGCTTGTCAATGAGTGTCTTAGGTCTATGCAGTAGGCTGGCTGCAATGGAAATTTAATAACTTGGCTTAGAAATTCATTCAAAAATAAGTCTTTTTCTAATTTGAGTGGGTTTAAAATCCTTTAGTCTCTTTTCTTATTTGAGTTGGTTTAGCGACACTGAGATGTAGGAGAAAGTTGCTTTGTTTTTTTTTTTAGCTTTGTGTCATTGGCAGTACCAAGGGATAGGACAAGAGGAAGCGGCCTCAAATTGCACCAGGGAGGTTCAGACTGGATATTAGAAAAAAAATAAACCACTGAAAGGGTTTATTAAGCATTAGAAGAGGCTGCCCAGGGAAGTGGTGGAATCGCCATCCCTGGAGGTATTTAAAAGCTGGGTGGATGTGGTGCTGAGGGACATGGTTTAGTGGTGGACTTGGCAGCGTTAGGTTGATGGTTGGACTCAGTTCTCTTAAAGGTCTCTTCCAACCTAGACAATTCTACGGTTACGAGGATGATGTCTACACTCTTAGACTCGAGCTTCTATGTGCCCAGATATTGATTTCCTGGCCCAAAAAATGTTATGCACAAAACAGCCACTTCAGTGGAATTCAGTTAAAATTTTACTAAGCTTGAAAGAGCATCCTGTGAGATACCACTTTAATGAAATCCATGAAGTTGTCGAAATACTCAGGCCTCACTGTGAATATTCTTGATCTGGAAGCAGAAAGGAGGATTTTTGAATTTATTCACATCCTGGTGTGGAGTAGATGTAACTCCCTGTGTTCTCTGTATAGATTAAAGCCATCTTGCCTGCAGCAACTTCTGGTTGATTGGTTTGTTTTTGTATTTCTAGGTATGAGAACTTCCAGAGACGTCTGACACAGAACCCTCTCTTCTGGAAAACATAAATTATGTCATTTGAAGCTCTTTCTAAGCAGTGTTACCTGGAAGATGCATCACGTAACTCCAGTGAAGAATTTTGGAGAGGGGGGGGAAAATCAACGATTAGTCTGAACAGACAAACTTGTAACTTTTATATTACTCTTGAAAATTATTTAAAATTAAAATCCATGAAAACTACTTGCCTGTGTGTGTTGTGTTTTGTTTTATTTTTTTTAATTGAAGTACTTGGCTGTAACAGGAAATCAGTGTTCCATGACCATGTGCAGAAATACTCTCTCAAAACAGCATTTAAAGTGGAAGCAATGACAAGATGAAAAATGGCAGTGTTGTTTCATACTTGTCTGATGTTTTGGGGTGTTTAGTTGTAAACAAAATAAATGTCGTTTTTTCCTTCTTTACCTCATTCTGAAGGATAATCTGGCAACTGAGATGATGCTGATGGTTTTCCTGCTGCTACTTACATTGAAAGTTCTGTCACTTTGTGGATAACCAATATTCCTGTCTCCAGCTCACATAAATGTTATAATTTCCGTCTTTTTGGCATGAAGACACTATTGAGTGTGATCTCGGGGTACCTGTCTTTAACTGGGGTATAGTTTCTGTTGTTTAAGAGTAAGCCCTTATGTTCTGCTTTAAGAAACTCGCTGCAGTGAACTTAGGCTTGTTTTGACTCTCCTGTGAGCCTCTCTTGGTCTCCTTGCACTTGTCTGTGTGTCCTGGTTGCAGCTGTGATGGAGTTAATTAGTCACTAGGAAGAAAATCAACTCTGTCCCAGCTGAAACCAGGACACTGATTCTACTCAGAACTTCCAACAAAGCATCTTCATAGTCTCTATCAAAACAAGGAACGTTGTTCTACATTCTTCTGGAGGGTTTGGAGGAAGCTGATGCCCCTTCAGTTTGGTTCAAGAAGGTATCTTCTGTAGTTTCCACTATTGAATGCTCCCGGTGGCACAGTGTCCCTAGAACCACTGTGATGAAGGGACAGCTTTGTTTGCAAGCACCCTTGGTTGTTGTAGATGCTTTGGTTGATGTTGGAAGTTGTCCTGCCACTGGTGTTTACTGCAAAAGAGGATCGAGAACACCTAGGGTGACCTCCCTTGATCTGCTGGCCATAAGTAGGAAAGCAGTCAGTGCCTGACTGATGGATTTGCCCGAAGCCAGGGAAGAAGGCTTCTCTGTCGGTCAAGAGCTTGTCTCCTGGGTGAAGCTGCTGAGTGTTGCCCTTGCAAAAAAGCACAGCAGTGTGACTACCTAGATCTGTTCTCAGTGGTGGGGTCTCTGCTTGTTGTGAGGGGCTATAGTTAATGAAAGGGCTTTCTTGGAGAGCTTTAGTGAGGCAGCTGCTTCTGTTAGCAGTTGAAAGGGTTTCTGCTTTGGGTGGCAACATGGCTGATGTTACAGATGATTATTGGGTGGAATCATCTCTATGGTCTGTGTTCCTGTTGCAGAAGAAGAAAGGGATGGTAAATTATTCCACAGGGAGAAACTGGAGCTCCTGCCATCCTGTTTCCCAGGCGACTGAGGCTGCTTCTGTCACCCATGACTGATGATGTCAGCAGGAATTTTCTGCTTCTCATGAGGTTATTGGAGAAACACTTATTCATGGGACACTCCACACTTGGCTTGGATTGAAAGAGGTATCGTATTTTTGTAAGTTACTTTCCATGACTAAGAATTAGAACTTGCTCCTAAGACCACTGGCGTGGAAACAAAAATTTCTGTTGGGTTCAGTGCTGGGGAACGAAGCCTTTAGGGATTCCTTTATCAAGTAAAAACCTTAGGAACATCTGCCAGGAGAACAGAAACACACTTCTGATGCCTTCAAGATTGCTCCATGTTATGTTCTGGGTCCCTTACCACAAAAAAGACAGTGAAGTGCTGCAGCTGGTCCACAGAAGGGCAATAAAGCTGGTGAGGGGTCTGGAGAGCAAATCTTATGAGGAGCTGCTGAGGGAGCTGGGGTTGTTCAGGCTGGAGAAAAGGAGGCTGAGGGGAGACCTTATTGCTCTCTACAACTACCTGAAAGGAGGGCGTACAGAGGCAGGGGTTGGTTAGTCTCTTCTCCCAAGTCACAGGTGATAGGCCAAGAGGAAATGCTCTCAAGCTGTGCCAGGAGATGTTCAGAGTGGATATTAGGAAAAATTTTGACATGGAAAGGGTTATTAAGCCTTGGAATGGGCTGCCTAGGGAAGTGATTGAGTCACCATCCCTGGAGGCATTTAAAAGATGGGTTGACATAGAGCTTAGAGACATGGCTTAGTCATTTATTTTTTTTAATTGGAGTTGTTAGGCTGATGGTTGGACTAGATGATCTTAAAGGTCCCTTCCAACCTAGACAATTCTATGATTCTATGTCCTGTACTAAATTCTATGACCTCAGCCTTAAAATGGACTCTCACTCCTTGTGTAACAGCTGAGGACTCTACCAGAGAGACTCACAAGGAAGAAGAAGAGGGGAAAAAAAGAAGACAGATGAGACCCAGGAAACGTGTATAAGAACTTTTTTGAAAAGTAAAGTAAATTACATGCCAGGTAACATATGGACAAAGCTCTGAGTTGTTTCCCAGAAGCCATATAACAGGATCAAACCCTCAGATACTTGGTTTCCTGCTCAATGAAGGACTTAATTTCCTTAAAGACACATCTGCTTGTGGAGGAGCTGCATAGAGGGCAGTCAGCAGTGAGACCTGGGCTGAACTCCTTCCTCACATGGATAGTTAGGACCATCTGGTGCGACCTGTCAGATCCTGCAGTTTTGCCATGCAGGTGGCAGATGCCTCATGTAGCTGAGGATGTCACAAGTGGGATCAGAAGAAGAGAGAGGGAGCAAATGGAAGCTAGAGTTAAAGCAGGGTAAGCTGTAACTCAAGCACTGAAGGCTGCTGACGGTCATTGCTCAGGTTCTCATGCTTCTAAGCAAGCATCTGCCTGGTGTGGTAGTAAAATAATTTACACTTTATAGGCCCTTGGCAAGGCCTCACTAGTTAAGGTAATACTTGTCAGCAGGACCTTATGGTATGACCAATCATACCATGGCGTGATTTAATTAACAAAGGAGTGAAATTTGGAAACAAAGGAGTTGTTAAATAAAATAAAAAGAGGTACTGCCTGGAGCATCCCCATATGAAGTAATCTACTTGTTAACACAAGTCCTCCTTGTTCATCTGTCATGGTTTGGTGAAGAATGAGTTGTCTAAGGGCCCCATTTGGGCAGAGCTGGCATGGACAGAGGTTGTCACTGCTGCTTTATTGTCTCTCCTGTAGGAACCTGCCGCTGTTCTGACCTGGTCAAAACTCCATTCTGGTTATTCCATGGTGCTGGTGGCAGTGGTGGCATTTGGGCATCAGGAAGCAGGCGGGCGGGATGGTTAAATCTCCCCAGCACCAGCTTTGTGACTGCTCTTGCCCTGGCTCCAGTTGTCCTGTCAGTAAGTATCATCAGTGCGTATGAAGAAGTTCTCCCAGTGCTGTAGCCATGGTGGGTTCAGCAGGTGGTGCCCGACCATAGGACACGCTTGAGGCCATCACTGTAAACTCTGTCCCTCTTTCTGACTTGCTGCACCTGAGCTCATAGAACAGAAACCTGCCTAAGGAAAACTCCAGCCCCTACACATTTTATCAGAGAGGTGTCTTTCAAAACCACCATGAGAGCAAGAACTCATTGAGTTCTATGGGTTATTTGGGCTGCTCAAGCATAAATGCTTTTTAGTTCCACCTTATTCAACTTTTGTTCCATGTGGCTTTGTCCTGACAGATATCAAAGTGTTTACTCTTTCTTTCAAAAGTCTAATCGCGGTTGTTCAAAGCAGAAGCCTAAAACAGAACTATTTAATCCACCTTTTACAACATCTGGACTTCAGAAGGGAGCTTTGCAAATTGTTAGTTAGCTCTTATCTTTGGTTTGGTTTTTTTTCCCCCAGAGCCAGGAACACTTCATTTCTGAAACCAGCTGGGAGTCCAGTCCCAGGAAAGCTGTCAATGCCCTTCAGAGAGCACAGAGCTCCTGTCACCATCACAAGTACCTACTTTGAGAAGTAATAAGAATGAACAAGAGATAAGAAACTAGCCCAAAAGATTGATTTTTTTTTTTCTTGTTTTGGGAGGTATAACCAAAGGTGCATTCGTCTGTTGTCTAAAACAGAGAAGCATTTCCTTGTTGAGGAATGGAATAAATCTCTTACTTCGTTTTCCCGTTTCAGGATGAACACTGTTTTAGTGTCTTTTCTCTGCATCTCTCAGATGAAAAGGAGCCAATGGAAGGGATGAGATTTCGCACCAAGCCTTCGTGATTGAACAGCCAGACCCTTCTTCAACGTATCCAGCTATACACATACATACACATGTATCTCACAATACTTCTTCCCTCAACACATGGGCTTAAAAGGGGAGAACAGGGTTATATGGAAGTAGCTCAGGAACCAGCCTGAGGAAAAACAAACAGATATATTGAACACAGCAATGTATCCTGCCTTGTATATATATTATTTGGGGGATTCCCCCCCAATTAAAAAATCCTTCTCCCAGTTGCTTCCAGAGATGTAATGTCTGTAATAATAATAGCCTATTTCTAGTACAAGTTCTTTGTAAAGGTCTAATTATGCAGAGGGTTTCTTTGTAGTTTTTGTTTGTTTATTTTTTTCACATTGCAGTAACTTTTTTTTTTTAAATCAGTCACCCCCAGATGGAGTAAAACTTCAGCAAACAAGCTCTGAGGAAGAGACCCTTCTAAGGGAACCAACCGCTCCTTTAACAATCAGGAACCTGCATTCTGCCTCCAGCTGCTGCAAACTGCCTTGCTGACTATGGCAAGCCTCTGCCTAAAAATTAGGATTGTAGTTCAAACCCATCGTTTAGCCAATTGCCCAGTACCATGTCCGGTTCTGGGGTCACCAGTTCAAGAAGGACAGGGAACTGCTGAAGAGGGCACAGCAGAGGGCCATAAAGATAATTAAGGGCCTGGAGCATCTCTTTTATGAGGAGAGGCTGAGGGATTTGGGTCTTTTTAGTCTGCAGAAGAGAAGGCTGAGGGGGATCTGATCAACACCTATAAATACTTAAAGGATGGGTGTCAAGAGGATGAGTTTTTTTTTTCAGTGGTTCCCAGTGACAGGACAAGACGTAACAGGCACAAACTTGAACATAACTTACAACTAAACATGAGCAGGAACTTCTTTTCTGTGAGGGTGGCAGAGATGGTTGGACTCAATGATCCCATGATTCTATGATTCAGAGCCCTGGAACAAGCTGCCCAGAGAGGCTGTGGAGCTTCCTTCTCTGGAGACATTCAAAACCCACCTGGACATCTTCCTGTGCAACCTGCTCTAGGTGGATCTGCGTTGGCAGGGGAGATTGGACTAGATGCTCTCCAGAGGTCCCTTCCATCCCCAGAGCATTCTGTGATCCTTAATTTCTGGGAGTCAGTGGAGAAAGAAGTAGCTGGAACTCCTTCTCTCAAGCTTATTTTTTTTATGACTGTTCAGAGAGATACTCAGTGTGCAACAGTTGAAGGAAAGAGCAGCTTTCAAACTTTGATGTGTTTTTTTTGGTTTTGCAATTAGGTTGATGATCTTAAAGGTCCATTCCAACCTAGACAATTCTATGATTTTACGATTCTATGATTCTTTCTACAGCATTCCTACAAAAGAGCCATCTGTTCCACATGCATCCTCCTGAAGCCAGTTCCTGGCTGTGCTGCAATCATCCATGAGGAGAACTGGAGACCCGAAGAGCCTGATGTACCTCTCCCTCATGTGCCTTTGCCCAGATGGGAAACAGAAGGAGCCGATGATGGAATTTATAAAGACCAGACCTCCAGGTGGCTTGCAGACAATGGCAAAGAACACATATTACCGTCTTCCAGCATATTTTGGGTAGATTTCTCCAATACAAGGTTCAAATCACCCTTTTGCTGAAGGACTTTGGCACTAGGCTTCTCAAGGGTACATGCAGGAGCAGTTTTAGCTTACACAAAGCTATAAGTTTACAGAAAGGTATTATTGGGTTCAAAGTCTTGAAGAGTATTACACTCTTCTTTAAATTCTTTTGCAATGATTATAGTTACTAGCTCTGTACCTTCTAGATGTACAATAATTTAATTTCTCCCTTTTTCTTAGTCCATACAACTCTAGGAAGAAAACACCCCAATGAAATACATAACTTTTATCTTCACTTGTGCCACATAGTGAAGATATTATTAGTCCTAAAAGCAGATGGGGCTGGGAGGGACAGGGAGAATTTTTTCTTCTCTGTGGCTTGCTCCAGCCTCTGCTTTTGCGAGTTCACATTGTCTAGTTCCCTTCCCTTCAGTAACACCTTGTATCTGATTCCAGCTCCATCCAGGTTTTTCAGGGCAAACCTGCTGCAACACTTGTCTGTATTTTAAGAGAACAGTCTTCAGCACATTCAAAAGTTACTACAGAAGTTAAAGCTGCCGCTAATTGTGTGAGGCCTCTCTCAAATCCAGCACCACCCTTCCTTTCCTTCCTCTCAGAAACAGAACAGTGTATTTGTCAGAACACACCACTTACGTACCAAAAAAAACCCAACCACGTCTGAAAAACTCCCTACTGCCTGTATACCCCATTGGATTCTCCAGCCTGGATGTGGGCAAACGCAGGACACACAGTACAACAGCATCCTACCATAAAGCTCTTGAAAGGGTTAATGGTACCAGCCTCCAACTCAAGCGTTCTCCATATAGTTCAGCTCACCTGACTAAAGCAGTTTCATAGCATCATAGAATGATTAGTTGGAAGGGACCTTAAAGATCATTGAGCTCCAACCCCCCTGCCATGGGCAGGGACACCTCCCACTAGATGGCATTGCTCAAAGCTCCATCCAGCCTGGCCTTGAATATCTGCAGGGATGGGGCAGCCACAGCTTCTCTGTTTTCTTGAAGGCTGTAGGACATCAAAGGACTTGGGATTCTACCTGGTTCTGCCCAACTCTGTGGTTTTATACTTGGCTTCCTGATGATGTCCCCACAACCAGCCAGTCACAGGCACCCCTTATGATAACAGCATCCTGCCCACTTGGCTTGTGCAAGAAAAAGAAAGTCCAGAATCCAGCTCAATTCAACACTGGTTTTGGACAGACTTGTGCTACAATGGTACTACTGCACCTCCCCAGTCATAAGGAAAAGGATTTAAAAAGAAAAAAAAAAAGGGGGGGGAGTGGAATGATAACACAAAATCATATGTTATAGGGTAAGACTTGTAAACTATTTCACAGCTCTGGATCTCATTTTTGCAGGCTCCTAAAGACAAAAATCAGAACTGGCTTAGTCATATTACTTCAAACTGAATAGGTAGTTTATCTGAACAGAGCATTTACAAGCCTCCCAAACTGCAACAAACAGGAAAAAGCAATATCCTGAAAGATAAGTCAGAGACACACTTAAAAAGTCAGCAGCAAAGAGGACTACTTAACTTAATCTACTGATCAACAAAGCACTGCTGTATTGCTAATGACAGTGTACTTGTATTTATATAATATTCTAGTACATTCTTTTCAAGTAACATGTTATGGTGAAGGATAAGAGCCCGGGAGGACAAAAAAAACATATGTAAATAGTTCAGGTTCAGTAAATGTTATTAACCTTCTTCCTACTTGAGGTACACAGAGCCGTTGTGCAATGTCTTGGACCAATTCCCGAATACAAACACAAACATTCCAACTATAAGCTCTATGCTGACAAGACAGACAAGAGTGTTCTGAGCCCAGATTACCACAGTCAATGATGCCTGCTGTCTGAGCCACCTCCCCCCTTCCATTTGTATTAATTGTACACATTTTAAGTCTATATGCGATACCATTAATTTTAGAATTCATTACTCTCAGGGCAAATAAAACATTGATGAGGCTATTTGGGGACACTGACTGAGGCAATTAAAATATATTTCCAGTAATTAACTTGATGTAAGATAATTGCAGTAACTGAACAGCCAGAATCCAAACAGTCAAGCAATGTGATATACTCCCCTCCCCCTTAAAAAAGCCAGTAGGTTTTTCTTCCTCTAATCAGTAACAGAAATGGTGAAAAGCACATCCCAATTTCAAGTTATTAAACCTTAATCAATTTCGATGCACAACTAACTTAAGAATGAGTTTTAAATGCTTTTAGCAGTGATTTAACTTCTATTTATACTCTATTCCTACATGTAGTATTTCCTTTATGTGGTCTCTGGATAATATTCAATAGTTTCATTAGGTTGTCGGTCAAAAAGGCAAAAAACCAGCTGTAAGCATTCACATACCAAACTTCTAGCGAGTTACCATACATTGATGTGCTAGCTGTATGCAAAATAATTTCATTGGCCATAAGTGGGAAATAATTAAAGTGGACAATTCAGAAAACTTTACAAAAATACTTCTTTTTATTAAAAGCAGCAATTTCAAGCAGAACAATACACAGAATGTAAACATCACTAAGTTCAGCTCCAGCTTGCCGAACCTTCGAGAAAGTCTACACTAAATGCATCTACCGTACTAGCGAGTTAACAGACTATATTATAATTTGAAAATATATTTTCTACTTTGAATTAAGAAAAAAAAAGTAATTTATCGTAGTCTGTCCCAGCGCCAGATACTGGCATCGTCACACACAGCTATAAGGATACTACTATCCCTGCTAAAACTGGTTTGTCGAATGGCAGCAACACATTTAGGATGGGTAAGAGTCGTACACCTATAAATGAAAGAAAATTATTCAGCTGCAATGTTAAACCTGCACTTGTTACTACATTACAGTGTTATTTCACCAACTCTTATTTATGTGACCTAAGAGGAATTGAAAGGCAAGAGCATTCTGCCCTCCGTGGTGTATTTTGTATTCCAAATGTGGACTTGGGAAAGCAGGAATTTCCTGTTCACTGTCACTCCTCATCCACCCGATTTTCACTGAAGCACTGACTGAAAGCTGATTGAATCATATTATTTAGGACTTCATGAATGTTCTTTCACAATGGTTAGGAATAAAATATCATAATTGGGTGATTAAAGACCAGAGTGTTTTCAGGAAGGTCATATGTTACGTATATATAGACATGCAAACACACATTTATAGATCTATAAAATATAAATGTAAGTATATATAATGTATTATATAGTGTATACACACATATCACGCATATATGAGTTCTATACACAGTGTATATATATTTTATACACATATTATTAATTCCTACAGTTATCAGTAATGGAGAAAGGGAAGTACCCCAACTCCCTGTCTTAAATAAAATTAAAAAGTAAGTACTCACTTGGCTTTATGAGGATCCTCTATTTCTAAATCCCAAACATAAAGTTTGCCAACCTGATTGCCCAGAGCAAGCATCTTCAAAAGAAAGCAGAGGATACAAGAGTTTTAAGATACTGTCTCAAAGAATGGAAGTCAGAACCTTCAAATCAGCAAAGTCAAAGCTCACACATACCTTTTGCCAGAAATCCATTGAGAACCTCATGTACCATATATCACACTGGCTGTAATCAAATCTCCCAAGTATGGTCACATTCGACTCACTGGGCTTGATTTTATCTATATCATCTTCCATTTTGCCAGGTTTCCAGCACACAATGGCATTTTCACAAGACTGAGTTGAAACAATGAAGAAAAAAAATAATTAGTTATATTTGTAATTTATACTGCACATTCAGTTTAAATAGAATTATAGCCAAACATTTCATCTCATGTACTTTTAGCATAAGCACAGCTGTAGTAATATTATTAATTTTTAACTACAAGTTGCTTATCTACACATCATAACAGCTGACAAAATTCACAATATACTCCATAAAATCATTTGACATAGCATAGTAAGTTAACCTAAGACCCAAATTCTAGTATAACTTCTACTGTTTAAGATCCTCAAAACAAACAAATGTGAGTAATACGCCTGGAAAAGCTGCCACTTTACCTTGGAAAGTATTAGATCTCCCAACCATCGTACACAGTCAACATAGTTTCTATGTATATCTCTCGTAGAAAAGTCAGGAAAGTGAATTTTCTGGGAAATAAAAGGCCTACAGAGAAAATTGCCAAGTGAGGTCCAGAGAAACACAGAAGCACAAGTCTAATATTTAATGGCCAGTTTTAAGATATCTCTATGTTAAAAGGACAACCCTGTCTTTGTTGTTAACAGTTTTAATACAAAGTCAATTTTGTATGTTGTATGATTGGTTTTTGGGTTTTGTTGGTTTGGGTTTTTTGGGGGTTTTTGATTGTTTTTTTACACATTCCCTGTTTTCATCTTCATTCCCTCCTGAAACATCAAAAATTTTAAATAGAAAAGCACACTAAAAAAAAAATCCCTTTTTTTGTTGTTTAAAAAAAAAGCACACTAAGAAAAGCATCATTTAATATTTGGTAACGTTACAAAAAAAGCCAGAATATTTTCACAGCTAGTCTCATTGCTGAACATGTTCAGTGTGTTTTAGACTCTTCAATTCTCTCGATGGTTTTAACTGGAAGATTAAAAAGGTGAATTGATGAACGTCATAAAGGAGGATTTATCAATATACCAAATTGCTATATTTACATGACAATTGACTGCTATCTAACGTCAGATCAGAAAATCATGAAAATTAAGGTCATTACTACATAAACAGTTTTGTGCTCACCCCAAATTCACATAACAGAAACAGTAATTGTAATAATCACTCAATAAAAAAACATTTGCTATATTTAATTTCATTGATTTCATTCCTTCCTAGAAGTTCTGAGGTGAAACAAAAGCCACTAACATCCTGAAACACAATGAAATTCAAGCTTTAATTAAGAATGATAGAGATGATTCTTCCAAGCATTTTCTATTCAAGAAGAGAATAAAGAATCAAGACATTTAAAAACAAAAAAAAAAAGTGTCAGAAGTTTCAATCTGAATTGCATAAACTTCTACTGAAGCAAAAATCAGCAAGACATATCATCTAGAGACATTATGTATCCTGCAAAATCCCCAGGTCACTCACTATCCCAAATAACTCCCAAATTGGGTAGTAATTACCCTGGGCTATACCAGAATATTTATATTGTGCTAAGACAGACAAGAAAAACTACGTACCTGTTGGTTTTATTTGGGTTGTATTCATAAGACTCTTTGATGGCATTTATCATTCTCTTGGAATTAATTCTCCAGAGTTTTAAAGAGTGATCCATCCCACAGGACATGATTTTTTCACCAAGAAGATCATAATCCTATGGATATGAAATAATTTTGAGGACCCCCAGCCCAAGCTGCATTGTATCAACTCAGATTTCATTCCATCGTTTCCAACAAAACAGCATTTTCAGTTTCAAGAATGCATTACAACTGCCTATTTCAAATAGAAAACTACTAATAATTTAATCCCACTCACTGCAAAGCGGTACAGTATCTTAATAATTATATTTACTCTTTTTCAAGAAAGAGAGGCACATTAAACAGCACTGATAGGCAATGGATCTATTGCTAGTGCTCTCCCCTCAGTATATTCCCTAGGTTTCATTTTATGGAGCAACTTTGGCAGAATTCCAGGTCTACCACAAGGGTGATGACTACTTACAAACCACAAGAGAATAATACAGTGTCAGCTTTCATACAGATACACCCCTCACCTTTCAGGTCACACAATAGGAATGGAAAAAAAGAGTTCTTAAAAGCAGCATATTAAAAGTCAACTACTCTATTTGGTATTTGCTGGGTACCAGTGTCTGTTCACAGCCACTGAAAAGCAGCATAACTCACCTGAAATAACTTCTTTTCTTCCCTACCATGTCTCTCAAGCTTTATTTCTCTTGCTGCTTTGGCATAATAAGACCTCCAGAACCTCAAAAGTGGGACCATCATGAAAACTTTTTAGCCTTTCTCGCCCCACTGATTTTTTTTTTTTTAGTTTTTTTTTTTCTTTAATTCTAGGTTGCACTGTGAGAAAACTAGCTACAGAAAGACAGAGAGATTGAACACCTGTCCTGTACCTTGAGAGGTGTCCAACTCAATCAAACCACCTTAGATTTAAACTTGTCTATCCCCTTAAAATGGTTTTTATGCACTTCAGGGTTTTTTTAAATAGGTATAATATCGAAAACAGTGCACAAGAGGATACAAAGTTGCACATTGTAAGCTTACTACCTTCTGTAAACCTAAATCACTGCCCCACAGTCTTCCACTTACTGCACTTAACACCTCATCCCTGTGCCCTTCTACTCCTCCAAATATTGCAACCAGCGTGTCTGTCTGGATGTTCCACAGTCTCAATGCATGATCTATAAAGAACAAATAAAATTACATGCTGCTTTTTATACGTACATACGAATAATATATTTCAGCTTAACCACTTTCAATAATGGGCGTTCACGTAAACATCAAAAAGGCACTTAATTCTTCTTCACTTGATAGAAACAACAAAAGTGCATTAACTAAAATTGCTATTACAACTAAACTGCCTTCAGAGTAATCTGGAATTCAGAAAGTGCACCCACCTCCCCAAGGCCAGCTTCTAGAAAAAAATATACTTGGATATTTAGATTGTCAAAATAGCAAAGAAGAGCCTGATCTTGGACAAGTATGGCTTTTATTCAGTCTTATCTCAAAAATAATTGTACAGATCAAAAAATGCTAGAATTCCTTTCAGCCATTCTTGCATCAGCATTCAGAGAAGTTGTGATCTTCCCATTTTTTTAATCCTTTAATATTATATTAATATTATTCATTGTGAACCACAGACTGCAGGGATGGAGAAACTGTTTCTATAAACTATATATTCCAAGGTCAATTGGTCTAATCCACTTGTTTAAAGAGAATTTTAACAATTTCTAATGAAGAACCTCTACTGTATTTCCCATTCGGAAATGAGAACCTCTACTGTATTTCCCTTTTGGGTTCCACAAGTACACTGAATTACAGCGACGTCAACTGGAAAGAAATGCGGTCCCAAATATTTCCTTTTTCTACTCATCTCTAGGACAAGCTGTTCTACTGCCTCACACCCTATTGGAGATAGTACCTGGTCCAGAGATTGTACATTAAAACTTGTAGTACTACCGCTGATGTCAAAATGTTATTCAAAAGATAACCTAAAAAATATAGAGAACTCAAGAAATTCAACATGACGGACCCACGGCACAAACTTGACAGTTGCAAGAACTGGAGAGGTTCCCCACTCCTATTCTCCTGTAGCTTCATCAGAAATATCAAATTTGATAAAGTCAAAAGTCCCCTTATTTGAACATTTCCAACTCTAGCATTCCTGAAGGCCTGCTCTTGTAGCAGATCAAGTATACCCTTATTTAACAAAACAGTCAAGATTAGGAAGTTGTGAGTGTTTAGACGTTATGGACAAGCCCATAACAGACTACATCAAAAACTCACTTCTCCCTTCACTAATATGCTTTTTACACAAAGTCCAATTAAAGTCATGGCTGCTCCTAAGCAATAGAGAATCAAAGATTACCCCATGGAAGTGGTGGTGAACGCTGGTTGCGACATTAAGACATCCCCACTAGATGGCAACATGATTCAACAGCTGAAACAAATTTAACTGTTGAAAAGGAGCAAGCAACCCCAATGCTCATGTTTCTTCTTTCCTAAAAGCAGCACCACTCAGCATCCCTGTACACCACAGAGGAGTTGTGTTTATTGCAGGCCATGGATTTAATATGTACAAGACATATAATCATAAAAGAGCATGATTTGCTCTAGACTTTCAAGGTAAACTTGTTCAGTGCCATTCATAAAAAAAATTCATCAAGGTTTTGGCCATTTTCAAGACCAAAGTCCAAACTATCCTGATTTTTATATATAAATATATATATATATGTATATAAAAAGTTATTTTTCCTCACCTTTGCTTACAGATAAAAGAAGATTTGGATCTCTTGGATGGAATTTCAGTTCATTGATTGCATTTCCATGGCCCACGTAGTGCTGGGATAGAATTCAGAGACCAAGTTATCATTTCCCCTCACATTTACATGTATTTAGAAGACATAAGTTTCATGCCTTACTGAAACATAGGCTGTATCTCGAAATTTGGAGCACTTACCTTTATGCACTGCATTGTAATAGGATTAATTATCCTAATAATACCCCTGGACCCTGCCACAGCCAGAAGAGGATGGCTCGTATTGCTATCATATGTCCACGCACAGGTATAGAAATTTTCATCTGCCTTTAACATCTCACATTAAGGAACACAAAATAAAGAAGATCTCCTGTTCTGTTTTTTTGGTTGATTGGTTGGGTTTTTTTTAAAGTAAACTTGTTGCTATTTATGTCCAGGAGTCTCTGCTGACCCCAATAAGAAAAAAAGATACATATTTAATTATCTATCTGCAAATACAACCAACATCACCTTTTCTAGAGATGCCAGTTTCCTCACTTTGTCCCATAGCATACAAGGAACACCTGCTCTCTCTCATCATCACTTTTCAACCTCTTGCTCCAAAACGTGTGAAGATTGGGAATAAAATAAGGATGAATCAAGATCAAGTTCACAAGTTATCAGCTTGTATACTGCAAAATGATCAACACAAGTTACTACCACTTCAGAGCATGAAACATAATTCTCAAGTTTTAAACCCAGTTCTAATTCACGGGGAAACAAGACCATTGTAAAGCAGTGAAACATTACACAAATATTAGTGTTGGAAAGATTAATCTGACAGAGAATTAATTTTCAAATATTTTAATGCAGCATGGTCCATGAGTCTGCATTTTTAGTATTTTTTCAATAGAAGGGAATCTAGGATGTGGAAAGAGGCAAGACTTGGATTTAACATAAGGAATGTACCACATAAGCAAAGTATTAAATCACAGACAAAACATGTGTGTGCTTTTTCCTACAAAGCCTCTTCATTTTGATAAAAAGGAAGCAAACAAGGGGCTTTTGAACTTAAAAGGATACATCAGCATCCACATAGGACTGCAGCAGACGGATTTCTCCCTGGGAATGACATTCATATAGAGTAACCTGGAGGGAAAAAAAAAAGTGGGAGATTCCTGCTTATTTGTGATATTTCAAAAGGAAATCACATGCACCTGTGTATTTGCTTCCTGGCAGGAGAGGTTGTGTGCCTTTACGGTTTAGATTTCATCCATCTGTTTGTTTCCAACAGGTGGAAATGGTTTAATAAAAGAATGTTCACAGCAGCCTCAGAAAAGCACCATTCCAGGACTTGGCAGCAGTCCTTCCCAGATACTCAAACCTAGTATTTGAATTGTCTTAGTAAGATTAAGCTCTATATGCAATTAGTTACTGCAGCCATCTCTAAGGTGAGTTGGTCTTTTAATGAGCCTCTGATACCTTGTTTAATTTTAGTTTAGCACTTTTGGTAACCGCCAAGTGGAACAAACCTGGAAATGAAAGGCTTCTTGTTTATTCACAAGACTCACACAGAATGCACTTCAAGAGTTATTTTCAAGACTGAAATGACATAGATCCTTGCCTATAAATTCACTCTGTACAGGCCATTAATTTAGCTACTGAGCTGCCTGGCATCACTGCAGACATTTCCCATCCCATTTTAGAGCATATGACCTTTTGGAAACAATAACATTTAAGAGTAATTTTAGTGAGGAGAGAGACATTTATGCACCTCTCCTCCTTATCCTGTATTTATAATGCTGAAGGATTTTTTCTTTCCTTTACTGTATAGGCTAATTCCCAAATAGCCTATATAAACATAAAACAATCCAAAGGTTGCAACTCTCCCAGATAACAGATGCTACATACCTCAGAAATAAAGCTTTCTATATGAAGTATCCCATGTCTGTACTAAACACAGGTAAAGGGATTGGTTGAAAAAAAGAGCAGAACCACACGGAAGGGCTTATGGTTAAAAACAGATTACTCACTCTGTTGCTGCCTACAGTGGCAAAAACAAGAGGATCACCTTCTTTACTGTGCCAGTTAAACTGGACTCCAAACAAAGGCTGACCATGGTCCTCCTGTAGATATAAATTAAGATTAGAGACAAAAAAAGTAAAACCCACAGGCATATTATTTCTGTGAAATTCAGCTGTGGTGGTGAACAGTTTAGTTGATACGTTTTCCTCATCAAACTACTGGGTTTACATCCAGTGTAATTTCAGATAGTGAACGGTTAAAAAAACCCAATTTTGTAACATCACATTTTAAGTTGGCTGTCTTAAGGGACGTTAAAGGAATATTCTGACACCCCCCTATTTTCTGTCCCCACCAAGCTTTTAAAAATTGAAGGGGAAGAACTGCTGTCTCTCAGTTATGGCCAGAAGTCAGCATAACTACTTAGTTTTATTTGCAGCTCCACTACTTTGTTTTGCAATTTTCAACAAGGCATCTAAGGCCACATCTATATGCATTTTTTTACTGCTATTATTACTTCCACACAAAGATTTACAACTTCACAGAGAAGAATTATACTGGTATCCGGGTGGAAAGGGGCCACACTGGACTATTACAGAACAATTCTGTCTGTTACAGCAATTTTATCACAGACACGACGAACTCTCTCCAGTATGTCACCAAGCTGCTGCAAAGTTCATGTCTACAAAGTGTTTTCAGGTCGCCTTCACAAACAGTCACCACAGAAATGCCAAGTATTATTTTTATACAGCTTACATCAGTTTAAGGAAAAAAAAAAAAAAAAGCATATATGTTTATGAATTGTGATGAATATGGTGGTGCTTGTTAATAATTGATAACAGTATTTTGGCCTGTCCTGACAGGATGTTTTCAGTAAGAATAATGTTCATTAAAGTGCCTCCCCACAGGGGACTGTCTGGGACAACGTGGGCAGGAAGGAAGTGTCTCATGATGGCTGTTAAGCAGCCTTCAAATGGCAGAGCTTCAGAGGCAGCAGGAGAAATATTAGCCCTGGCAGCTCTGCTCTATCCACAAACCAAAGAATAAATTTGAGGAGGGGGTGTGGGTGGGAGTCCAACGCTACTCAGAAAAGTAAGGAAGTCTGGAAGAATTTAAAATAGTATTATTTACTGCAAAATGCAGTATCTGTTATTAACAGATACAGCTAAAAGAGCTAGAAAGGGACAGGAGAGAATCTTTCCTTGATGAAGACCCTCCTGCAATTCTCAAAGAGTCAGTAACAATTTTGGAAGCTGAATAGAGATTAAAAAGGACTGTTCAAAGTTTAAGTATTACGCATCATAACATGAAAGTACAGAGTGGTGGCTTTATGTGATGGGGAATATGGGATACTAGCGAAGGGAAAAGTAGCAAAGCTGTTAGTAATGCCAGGACAGAAGAAAAAAGATGGTATTCACCATCTGTAGAGCATTATATTTAGAGATGAAGAATAAGGAAAAAATACACGCCACCAGATTGCATACACAAGGCCATGATTTTTAGTGCCTAATAAACTTATGAATTTTGCTTTCTAGGCTTATTTTTTGAGTGTATTTAAGTCTTCCCCAAAGAGAATGCCTGAGGTCAACTACAGAACACTCAAAAAAAAGAATTCCACTAATAATTACTTGGGTTTGAATTTCTGTGTGAAAGAGGTGGATACTGAGGGCTTTTGACATAGAATCACATACCACATGAAGATAACACAAGTAAAATGCATGGATTCTTCCTGCTTTATTAGAGATATGTATTAGCAGGTTTTGTGCTTGTTCTTCTGGAATAACCTTGTTCTTTGCCATGTACACTGTTTCTGACAAATTTAGCAAAATGGGAAAAGTTAAGAGGAAGATGGTTTTTCTCCCTCAAGATAGGAAAAATTCCAGCATAAGTTGTGATAAATTTGTGATTTTCTAGGTAAGACCAGACTAGGGTAACACATCTGTTTACAAAGGCTGGCAACGACAGAACAAGGGCTAACAGGTATAAACTGGAGAAGAGCAG
>BJBW01001319.1:30518-47487 GCA_004320125.1 Scolopax mira
AGGTGGCTGAGGCCCCTTCCCTGGAGACATTCAAGGTGAAGCTCGACGAGGCCCTGGGCAACCTGGTCTAGTTGGAGGTGTCTCTGTGACTGCAGGGGGGTCGGACTAGATGACCTTTGAAGGTCCCTTCCGGCCCAGATGATTCTATGATTGTAAGTAGAGAGAGATGATGGAGAGCTACACTGTTTCTATATTTATATATTTGAGCACATACCTAAAGTATTTAGTAAGCTTTTTCAAAGATGACTTGTTTCCCTAGTCTTTAGACTTCTTATGTCATCCGCATGACATTCCTCACACAGAGTGCTACAACCTCAAAGAGCCAACCCGCACTAATCGAAGTCTTTCTGGTGTTTAATGAATGAAGGTGTGAGGCAGAGGCTCTTCAGGAAGTCACTAAGGTATCTGAGGAAGTTACATTCACCTCGTTTAAGCTACCATCATTCTCACTGCTCAGAGAGAGCACTAGCTATTTTAATAATGCCTTTTCCACTCTAATTTTTGTCCCAAGAAACAATGAAGCAATTCTTTAAAAATATAACACTTTCACGTGCTGCACATTGTGGTTGTCCTAAGATGTCAAGGACATCACTCAAATCTGACCACTGGTTTGTACAGACAGAAGAGTTTGGCCCAGAGGCTGGGTAGAATTGTGAAATGCCATCTTGTTCATGGTACAAATAAAGGGCACAACCCCCAAAGTACTCGGGTTCCTCACACATCAGGAAAGGAAAGCAGAGGAAGAAATAGACCTACAATTGTTACAAAAGCAAATAATCAATGATCAGTTTTGCCCTTATTGACCCAACGCCAACTCAGGTTCAGTCAGAGAATAAGACTAGACATATTTTTAGACTGAAGGCAGTGAAGTAAATACTATGCCAACACAAAAAATAATCAACTGCAAGGACATGAACACATTTTAATCTCCTGTCACCCACACTGCCAGCAGGGAACCAACTGACCATACACACATTTCCAATTCCCAGAAGTGGAAGTAAGTCCCACCACAGGAGACATCCAGTAGAAGCAAAGAGACACCAACCAGGCTGCTGACAACCACTGAGCGTCCCCATTTACGACCAAAGGGTAGGGCAAATAATAACGTTGTTTTAAAGGGAGCACGTCAAAGCAGAATATTGGTTCTCTGCTGAAAGATCTCTAAGGAAAACATATATGGATGTACGTGAGGATGTGCATCTGTTAGCTATATATGCTAATTTACACACTACATTTCCATCCAGCCCACAGAGCAAAGATTCTCAGCACACCTTACAGTAACTTAGTATTGCAAAAAGAAAAAAAAAGACAGCTCTTTATTTCCTGTTATTTTCCAAGTTGTATTTTTGTTTTCCTGACACTTAAATTTCACCCAAAATAACTTCGACAGTAGTGTTTAAAAAGCATATTTAGCAAGCACTGAGTTTTTCAGGCTGAATCATAATCATTTAACATTCAAAGCAGACAGTAATGACCATATTTCTTTGCTTCCCCAAGGAAAAAAAGTAAAAAGCAAAATAAGAGGGGAAAAACAAGACTAGGAGAGTAGAAAACCACATAATTTCTACATCCCTAAAGAATATTAAAATGAATTGTATATCTTTAAATCATGGTGACTTTCCATTAATTTCAATACACGTACCTTATAGCATATTTCAAAGACATATAAACTTTGGGATATAGGAAGTGATATCCAGGGTCACAAGTGTCTTTCTAAACCCATAAACTCTAACAATTTAATGTTATATATCTCCACAGTATCTGCAAAATTAGTATGGAGTAACAGGAAAAAGAAAAGAGAGGCTTCCTCAAACATGAAGTACCAAATTTAGCTGCTACTTAGTCTTTGTATTAACGTGCACATTTATTATTACTAGCATTAATTTTAGTTCAAAGAGAAATAGGGAAAAAAGGTAATAAAAATATCCCACTTAGCTGAAACGCTACATTTACTCTCTCACAGCTTGACTCCACTTGCACAGGAATCTGTTCCCCAGCCCTGATCCAAATCCACAGAAGTCAGGGATTGGTTAACTTCAGAGGGTCACCCTATAGTGGGGCGTGGGTTGAAGCTGGGGTGAGGGATTGTTCCATTTTCCCAGAAGACACTTGAAAAGCACTAACTACTTTGGAATATTTGGTCTGCAGATAGAAAACAAATACTCTTAGCAAAACACAGAACTGTGTTTGGGTGCCGAAAGGCCCGAGTCTGTATTTGAAGCATGACTGGAAGCCACAAAAAGCACTGCCTGCGGGGGCGATTCACACGAATCACAGGAACAGCTGCCTACCTTGGTGAAAATGAAAGACCTTCCCTTCCTCCTACACGTCAAAAGGTCTCCAGATAATTTTTATACCTCAAAAAACACATTAAAATCAACTTATTTCCCAGATACTTTTGTCAGTATAACTCCGTATCATGTTTTCTCGGTTGGCAAAGCTCCTTTATGAGGTTTCCATGCTCCAAACCTCTCGTCCCCTCCTGCTCAGCTACCCCAGCATTTCAGTGAGGTCATCTGAAGCCAAAGTTCAAAAACAGTAACATCAGCAGAGCTCAAAGCGTGGGGGAACAGCAAAAATGTCTCAAAGCAATTCTACAGAAAATATCCACCATGAAACTGCACATGTCCTCTTGTTAGCTAAGTTTAACAGAACTCCTATCTTGTTCCAGACACAGTCTTTATTTAGAAAACTTATAAAAATCAAATCAGATGGCACATTTACAGCTTCTGCCAAATAAATATCCCACACAAGGCCAGGGAATGAAAGAACAACATCCTGACAGCGTAAAAGAATCAAAGAGAAAATTCATTCAGTTCATCATAGTCTGTCACCAGTGCAAAGGAAAACAATAATACCCTAAAACACAGGAACAGGGAGTAAAGACCATGAATCCACATCACTTAATACCAGCAGGTGTTACGTGAGAAGATAAATATGACCTAGATCAGGTGCAAACACATAATCACAACCCTCAAGATAAATTAACCAAATCGCACTTCATAGCATTTATGGCAACTGCCAGAGGACAGAAAATATCTAATCTGATAAGAGTGAGGGAAAAAATTACTCCAAGGTTGTTGGGTTGGGGTTTTTAAAAACATGTCAACATGTAGAAAAATCTGCACAGCTTCTGTCCACCAAGCTGTCACAGGTTTTATTTGGATTTGTTTATCCAGTTTCTCATCTTTATCTCAATCAACTACACCTTCAATTAGATATATAATTATAACATATCACACATAACTTTGTAAACCTGTACAAAAATTGGGTTAACTGCAGCACTACTACTGTTTCTTATCTCTCAGTATCCTTTTTTTTCAAACTTCAGCTATTCCAAACAAGAAAAGTACTTTCTTCAAATAAGCAGAGAACATAACTGTACACATTTAATAATGTCTATCTTGACACTGTCTGACAGTCAACATCAAGATTACATCTGGCAAGTGGTACCCAGCATTTCCATATTAAAGCTTACACATACCCACCTTCAGGCTATTTACACATTTGAAGGAATATTTGCACTTCTTTGACTTCCATTTTCCTTTCCCCCAGCTTTTTCTTCCCGGCGCATTTGGAGTGTTTGTCGGTGTGTCAGGGCGTTCGGTGTTAGTACCACTTTCAATACTAACAGCATCATCCTGAAAACATTCAAATTATACAGAATGTAACAAAGATATCATTAACTGTTGTATAAATTCAACTAAATTTGCAGCACTTGGCCTTTTCACTTTTCCTTCTCCTCCATAAGAACAGAAGATCTCCTAGGACTCGGTGTTATTTAGATTCACGTATTTAAATCTATTCCTAACATAATAGCATTCCTCCCTGGAAACAGAACATGAGTCACATGAGGACTAATCCAAGAGGGAGAGACATGAACTACGATCTAGTGAAGTTTCTTCAGTCATAGTGGTAGCTGCTCTTAAGAAAATGTCTAAAGATAAGTGGTTACTCTCCCTAGGAAACATCTTTGACGTCGATGAAATGAGTACTTCAGAAGTACTCAGGGAAGAGGTTGTTTGTGTAAAAACATGCTCAGCCATACCAAGAATCCAACTGTTCTGACGCTTCTGTGCACCCTGAGGCTCAGCACAGCTCTGCAAGGTCAGCACTGCCACTAGAAGAGGAAGTCCCACCTCTCCCTCCTGCTCTTTCCTACAGATACTTGCTTCAACTAAAAGCTAAATTAAAAGAAAACAAAACCAAAAATAAAATTAGCTTGCTATCTGATCAGCTAACTCATCCAACAGGCCCTCCAACTGTCAGCAACCAGAGCCAAGGTAAGGATGGGGAGAAATGAAAAACGGGGGTGTGCAAAACAACCCGCCCAGTCGTTGAGCATCTTTAGATGAACTTTGGACAGTTAATAAAAACTACAATTTCATATGGCATTTGATTACAGGACACTATTCAGAATGGCATTTCTATTCTTTGCATCACCCATCACGGTGCGTTTCAGCTTCCCCTGCATTATAACTGGCAACCTTGTGCTTCCATAGGAGTAAGTTCAGCTTGTTAAAAGTTGCTTTTTTTAAGCAACTTTTTTTTTTTTTCTCACAAGCTAGTCATTTAGGTTTCCATCAGAGCAGGGGTGGAAAGCAACTCATCCTGAAGCCATGTGATTTCTGTAGTTGAACTAAGGGAGTCAGAGGCAGACAACAGCCTGTCACTGCAAGAGATTAAGCGTAACATGAAGCTGCATTAGGAACTCCATCAGGGATATGAAATAAGGTCGACTATAAACATTAATATACCAATTCCCACCAAACATTTATTCTCTGTCCCAGTTTTTTATCTGTATCATCAGAAGCCAGCAGAGTCGTACTGGTCTTTCTTTGCCCAACAACTCTGAAAATTAGGACACCAAGAAAAAAAAAAAAAAGGAGGAGAGACAACACACAAGGCTGTAAGTAAAGTGCCCAAACCTGGAATTATTCCCTTCACATTGCACCCCTAAAAGAGCCAACCTTCCCCTAATACACCTAAGCACATTTAACAATTTTTACATTTTCCAGTTTCTTCTCCTTTACCCTACAAAATTTCAGAGCTTGACAAATTCTTGTCTCCCAAGCATGGTTGCTAGAGTTGTACTTCACAAGACTAACATTTTCTCTGGACTAATCAGATATTGCCAACCTCATACCTGGTATGATGCAACTGCACTGAACACCCAAACACAACCAACAAACTTGTATGCAGGACACCCGAGTAGAACAAAATACACCCTTTCTCCAAATCAACACTATTATACCAACTTTTAAACAGCATCCCCATGTTTGAGGAACAGTGGAGTCTAGTCCCAAACTCCTGAAATCTTCTCACTACTGACACAGGTCCCATTTTCAATAACCAGAGAGCCCACCTCCTATGGCCACTGATAGGCTGCAATGGGCACCAAAGCAAACCTGAATGTCTTTGTCACGTGGATATACAAAAGGTGCTGAACAGTAAAAAAAATTCAGTAGCAGCAGTATGGATCACCTTAAAACCTGTCTGTCGCCTCACAAGCACTTGTGAGTTATGGGAGATGTGGTCCAGATCCCTCACTTTCTGGATAAGTGCTCTAACCAGAAAAAAACCCCACACTGCATAAAGTCAACACCCAAATAACACCCCCCTCTCAGTAACTACATGACTGCTAGATATCTCAGATTGTCTTTCAAGTATCAAGCTCTGCTGTATCAATCACATTACCTGTGTTCTGAACACGAGACTGTAGCCTAACTTAGAGATTAGAGCCCCCAGCCCCTGCCACCGCCTTCTGCTGACAGAAGCTTATGAGCACCATCCCCTACTCCTCATTCACCAAAGGGCTGCACGTATAAATGTATGAGGCAGGTTACTCTGAAACGCGATGGTGAAGACACACGACACAAAACTGCAAGAAAGATCACAGAATCATAGAATGGTTAGAGTTGGAAGGGACGTTAGAGATCATCAAGTTCCAACCCCCCCTTAAACACTTTCAGGGATCCACAACTTCCCTGGGCAACCTGTTCCAGTGCTTCACCCTCACAGGAAAAAATTTCTTCATAATATCTAATATAAATCTCCCCTCTTTCAATTTAAAGCCATTACCCCTTGTCCTGCCACTACACTTCCTGACAAAAAGTCCCTTTCTGGCTCTCCTGTAGGCTCCCTTCAGATATCGGTAGACTGCTCTAAGGTCTCTCCGGAGCCTTCTCTTCTCCAGGCTGAACAACCCCAGCTCTCACAGCCTGTCTTCATAGGGGAAGTTTACTTTTTTCCAGAAAAAAAAAAAAAAAAAAAAAAAGTCTCACATTTTGAAGCAGACTTTGAGAGTTTGGGCCTCAAATTCTCCCTCACCCACGTGGAGGAACAGTGAGTGTCTCACCCACAGACCCACACCGGCCTCCCACCAGGGCCCCCCGCCTGCCTAGACAGGCGGCCACCGAGCCGGGGCGGGCGGGCTGACATCCTCCTCCCCTTCTTCGCCCCCAGCCCCTCTCCCACCCGGGATGAGCCCCCCCTCGCCCCACCGGGTCGGACGGGGCCCTCGGCCAGCGGGACACCCGAGGGGGACCGGGCTCCGGGAGGTCCCCTCACGGGGTGGTGGAGGGAGAGCAGAACGTCCCTTCACAGCAGGGCCCGGCGGTTCCCCCTCGCCTCAGCACTCCCGCCCCCGGCGCGAGGCCCCGCGCGCTCCCGCCTCGCCGCCCCTCCCCCCACCGCCAATTCCCCCCGCCCCGGCCTCACGTTCTCATCGCCGGACAGGTCGCCGGGGTTGCTGTTCTCGTCGCTGCTCAGCTTCTGCTTCTTCGCCGGCATCTCACTCCCCGCTCCCACCGATGCCGCCGCCGCCGGGGCTTCTCCCCGCTCAGACATCTTCCCCGCCCCCCAACCCCGCCACGCAGCCGCAAAGCGCGGACGGGGAGGTCGAAACGCCTGCCGTAAAGCAAACCCGCGCTCCCTCCGCCGGCCGGGCAGTGGTGGGGCTGCCACACTGCTGAAAAAGCGCTCTTCCCGCGCCCGGCGGCGGGCTGAGGGGGCGGCCTAGCCCTGCCTGGCAGCGGTGGGGCTGGGTGTTACATTAGCCCGTGTTGTAGCAGTTAATGGCACTTTATCTCGCTCCCTGCATCGCGGCCGTGTCAGGCAGGGCCGGCCGAGGACGCCTATGAGGTAGAAACAGGCAGTCCCTGTCGCCACGGGTGTTTGTGGTCCCTCTGTCCATCTTCGCGTGGTTCTCGAGTGCTGTTTCTTGTGCCTGGGCTTTTTTTTTTAAATTCTTCTCTCGTTCTATAAAAGTCCTTTAGTCTTAAAATAGCGTTGCCGGAGAAGGAAGATAGGTTGTGTTCTGCCTTCTCCCATGCTCCTTGGCAAGTTCCTGCCACGGCTATAAAGGAAATAACAGCAGTTGCTAGATTTTTATTTATTTATTTATTTGTTTATGAAACCACAGGTCCCAAAGTCACAATAATTAGGAACAGTAAAATAAAAAAAAAAATCTCTACCAAAAGGGAAAAGGTCAACCTGTTTTTGGCACAGGCAGAAACAAGCCTTTCCTCCCTGAGGAGGAGGGAGCCTCAAAATGCCACGGCTTTGAGGGATGTGACAGAGGTAAACCTCGCCCTGTCCTTAAAATTTAATCTCATGTTACCTTCAGAGATGTGCTTAAAATAATGGTGCATGTACTATAGTGGTTTTAGGTATAAAAGCCTCTCTTCTGCAGGACTGTAGGCTCCAATGAAGCATGACATAATATACAGCAAAAGGTTGTAGTTTACAGCTAATAAAAGCTCTGCCCAGGTTTGTGCTGGAAGATCAAGGTTGTGATAAAAGTGTTTGTGGGAAAATACACAATGAAAGAATAAGCTTGTTGTTAAAATAAGACAGGATGTTTTTAGACTGGCATCATAATTAAGACTAAATCACGACTCTGCTGTGGATCTGTTGAAAGAAGGTCAGACACAAAGTTTTCAGTGGTGAGAGTTTTTGACGTCTCCCCGTGGGTGCCCTTGAGCTACTGGAGAGAAGACAGCTCCCCTTCATTTTGCAGCTGTCAACTGACATCCACCAGATGGCCAGCTACGTGTTCAACTCCACCACATTTCACTGGCTCATCCAAAACATAAAGAAAGTGAAAGCCTCAGCTTGCCTGTGCTTCTTGGCCTGCACACAGGAAGATTCCCCACCCACACCCAGAGTCAACCAGTTCATTTTCCCTCTTACTGGGCTCAATCTGGTCTATGCCTTCTCCTCTCTTCTGGATGCTGGAGGTCTTCCTTCACCAGGTGTCAATCCTGCTGGCCTCTAGACAGTTCTTAGTCTAAGCCACTTGCCTTTTTTTCTTTCTTGGAAGACATGAAAGGCCAATACACCAGGGGAACTGTGTTTCCAGAAGTCATACTACATTTCATCAAGCTTATATTGAAATAATTAGTTTTGTGGTTAAGCACAAGCTTGAAAGAGAACTTGCTTCAATTTGTGCTCTGCTGAGATTCTCTTTGGAAATCCCCCATGCTTTTCTGTACCTCAGTTTCTCAGCTGTATTATGGGAGAAGCATTTCTTACATTCCAGGGGAGCATTATGAAAAGATATAAATAGTATAGTTCATAATTTCTTTAATTAGTATGGTACTGTTATATAATTACCATACATGTATTAACTAAGAAGTAATAGGGCCCTTGACAGAGTGTATAGAGTAAAATGGGAGAGTAAAATTTTAAAAAAATATTTTTTAAAATGTCTCCAGCTCCAAGTAATGATGATTTAGTGGTATTTTAAAAGCACACAGTGGGTATATTTGAGATATATATATGGGAGGATTTTGCCACATGTGAGTTCTCATAGGATCGCAACAGTAAATGTCAAAAAAAAAAGGGACTTCCAAAGCTCATCATCTCTAATCCCTGCCCAAAGTAGGGCCAGTTAAAGCCAGTTCCTCTTGTTGAGTCCAGTTTTTAATATCTTCAATGCAAGAGATTTTGTAGCCACTGTGGTCCCGTGTTTTCAGTATTTGAATGCCCTCATGGTAATCTTTGTATTAAGATTTTCCTTGTAATAAGTCAGAAATTCCTGTGCTTCAACTTATGTCCCTTGCCCCTTATTCTCACCTCTTATCCTTTCCTTCTGTTTTCTCTACATCCTCCCATCAGGCCAATGTAGACAGCATTAAGCCCTCCTTAGCTTTCTCTGAAAACTGAACAGACCCACTTCTTTCAAGGTCTCTTCATACATCATGAACTCCAGCCTGCTTTAATTATGTATAAGCATTGATCTGATCCCCCCTCAGTCTTCTCTAGACTAAAGAGGCCCAAGTCCCTCAGCCTCTCCTCATATGAGAGATATGGCCCCTAATCATCTTTATAACCCTCTGCTGTACCCTCTGCAGTGGTTCCCTGTCCTTCTTGAAATGGGGAGCCCAGAACTGGACACAGTACTCCAGTACACTGGACACAAGTGCCAAATAGAGGGGAAGAACTGCTTCCCTTAACTTATTGGCTACACTCTTGCTAATAATAGCCTGGTGTGGTTGAGTTTTGCCACACTCTGCTGATTCATGTTCCACTTGCCATATACCAGGACCTCGGTGTCTTTTTCCACTAGGCTCTTTTGTTGACCCCTAACCTTTACTGTTGCATAAAGCTACTTCTCCCCCAGTGCAGGACTTTGCATTTGCCTTTGTTAAACTGCATGAATCATTCCTCCAACCTGTCTAAGACACTCTGCATAGAACCCGTGACCTCTAACTTATCAATCATTCACCCCCACTTTAGTACTGTCCACAAATTTGCTGTGATTGTCCCCCATCATGTCCTCCATTAAAGACCCCAGTCAAGGCCCCGGTATCCATCCCTGAGGGATTCCAGTAGTAACCTGTAGTCAGTTGGACTTCGTACCACTAATGACTCATTGGCCAAGCCAACTTTCCACCCACCTTGTAGTCCACTTATCCAGCTGTATTTCACCAATTTGACTGTAAGGACGCTATAGGAAAACTCGTCAAAAGCCTTGCCAAACCTTTAGAGTATCCACAACTCCCCTTTTTCCACACAGCCTATCATCTCATTGTAGAAAGCAATCAATTTGACCTGCTAAAGACATGCTGGCTGTTCACAATTGCCTTCTTGTCCTTCATGTGCTTAGACATGGCTTCCAGGAGGATTTGCTCCATCGCATTCTCAGGGACTAAGGTTAGGCAGGTCAGTCTGTCATTCCCTGGATCTTCTCACTTGAAGACAGGTGTGACCCATGTCCAGTCAGGACACCTCCCATCAGGAACCTCCCCACACTGCCATAACCTTTCAAAGACAATAAAGTGGTCTCTCAGTGACATTGGCCAGCTCCTCCAGCAGTCTTCATTGCATCCCATCTGGGCTTATGGACTTGTGTATGTCCAGTTGACTTCAGTACTCCTTAAATCCCATGTTGGGTACTGCTTCACTCCCACAGACCGTTACTTGGCTTGGGGAACTGGGAAGCCTAAGGACAGACCATATCAGTGAAAATCACAGGGGAAAAAAGCATTAAGTGTCTCAGCCTTTTCCATGCCTATGTCACTGTGTCCCCTACTCCATGGAGCAGTGAACTCATATTTTCCTCAGTCTTCCTTTTGCTGCCAACATACCTACAGAAACCTTTCCTGTTGACCTTCACCTCCGTGTCTGGTTTCATCTCCAGCTGAGCTTTGGCTATGCTAA
The DNA here is from genome assembly GCA_004320125.1 of Scolopax mira. Lineage (NCBI taxonomy): Eukaryota > Metazoa > Chordata > Aves > Charadriiformes > Scolopacidae > Scolopax > Scolopax mira. The sequence continues at coordinate 41,184 of BJBW01001319.1, forward strand.
CACCAGCACGATCAAGCAATGTCTCTGTATTCCTCCTGGGCAGCCCATCTGTGCTTCCACTTTCTGTACACTTCCTTTTTGTGTTGGAGCTCAGCTGGGAGTCCCTTATGCATCCATGCTGGCCTCATGCCATACTTGCTTGATATTCTTTACAGCGGCACGGACTGCTGTTTTTCTTAGAGGAGGTTCTCCTTGAAGATCAACCAGCTGCCCTGAGCTCCGTGCCCTCTCAGGCAGCGTCCTGTTGAATCCTGCCAGGAAGATTCTGGAATAAATTGAAATCTGCTTTCCTGAAGTCCAAGGTTGTGATTCAACTACTTGCTTTGCTCATTTCTCTCAAGACTCCCAACTCTACAGTTTTGTGTTTGCTGCAGCCAAGCCTGCACCTTCACATCTTTGACCAGTTCATTCTTATTTGCAACAGGTCCAGCAAGATGTGTTCCCTGGTATCTTTCTTCCTTGATGTGCAGAAGGACCTCCACCCTCCTGCATTCTCTTGGTGGTGATTTTGGCAATTAGCTGGTCCAGGTAGCCCAGTACTGTTTTCTTCTCCAAGAGTAGGCAGCAGTAGATACTTAAGAAAGAATGTAAGGAATAGGAGTGGTTTAAAGAGACCAGCTTAGCTCAGGGTTTCTCAGCTGTGTAAGTTACACTGGATTTTGCCATCTTAAAGATGAAGGGGCTGGGCTGGGAAAGGAGGATACTTGACACAGAGAGTTAGTGGGCAAAGACGTCAAGGAGCAGAGTCCTGGAAAACAAAGCTGCTTGTTCCCACTGGGACAGGGAGCATGGAAAAAGCTGGATTGGCATTCTACCTGGACAGAGATAGCCCTGCACATAAATTACCTGATATATGCAGTATAAAAAGTTTTTCTTATTGATATTAATTGTCTTCTATGTGTGTATAGGTCAGAATTGCTGAATTAACTGGAGAAAGTAATTTTTTAAATTATATTAGCTCAATGGGAAAACATAGCCATGGCAACTGAGGTGGATTCTGTTCTACCTCATGTTAATCTCCAATTACAGAGGCTCTTTTACTGGTATTTTTATTAAGAATCTGAAAACACAGCTGGATTTTCAGAACACCAGTTGAGTTTGTAAGTCTGACAGCTAAAATCACAGTTTTTGCCTTATGAAAACAGCAAATTTAGAAGCCAATGAAAAAGCATTAACACAGAAACCCGTAGCATCCTTTTTGCGTCATGGGAGTGCAACAGCCAGAAAGGCTGCAGGCTTTTCCCCTCTGACTTTTGAAAGATTAATGGGTCAAACCTTTAGCTGACTCATCCTCTGAAAGCAAGGAGCAGCTCACACATTTAAATCTTGCTGCAGAAGTTCAGGATGATATGGATAAAAGACATATATTTTACCAATCTGCTAGACCTCTCAACCTGCATAAAAAAGCAAGGTGTATCTGAATCAGACAGTGAGGCAGTTGAGTTGATTTAACAACTCAACACTGCTGAAGGAAGGATGTCTTACCCACTCCTCTTGCCAAAATCTCTCCATGTTCTGGTTTTCCACCATGTCTCTTCCATGGGCTCTGCTTTTCCAAAGGCTATCAATGAGCCAGTTCAACTCACTAACCCAGAAGAAAACTCATCAAGCACAAAGTAACTTGATCTTTTCTCTTTAGCTGCTGAGAGAGACCAGACTTCTGCAAACTCTCTGATGACTACCACAACTGACACAAAGGAAGGCTGGAAGCTGCAGACAGGAGTGAAAGATGTTTGAGAAACCAGATCTCATCCAGATGGCAATGGTGAGCTACAGCTCAGCAATCTCCTGAAATCCCTCTGTGTGCCACTTTACTTCGTGGTTTGTCTTCAAGGGTGAAGGGGTTTGACCCAAGATGTAGGAGCAGCCTGGTCTACTGGGAAGTGTCCCTGCCCATGGCAGGGGAGTTGGAACAAGATGATCTTTAAGGTCCCTTCCAACCCAAACCATTCTATGATTATCTATAGTATTCTAACAACTCTGCTCTGATGTTGACAGAGGGACAACAACATGCAGTTAGCACCAGTAAAGCCTAAACCCAAGCAGTGCTGCTCAGACAGTCCCATTCCTGCCCAGCCAACCGGTTTCTTCTGCTTCCACCTGCCCTCCTGTTCACAGTGATTTATATAGCTGTGTAATGAATCACGCAGGTCAAACGATCTGACAGAAGAAAACAAACAACATTTCTCCGTTTTGCCTAGTTGCATTAGATCAGTTCCCTTGTTTGTTCACAATGTAGCTACACAAGCAGTTCTGCTGGCGCAGTGCAGGGAGGGGCCCAGGAACAATTGGTGGGAAGAGAGGGAGGTGGGAGGAAAAAAGCCAGAATTACTTAAGCCAGTATCGTCACCAAATAAATCCTCACGGACCCACAGCTCATGTGAACAGAGCCTTTAGTCTAGTTTAAGGCGACCTTTCTTCCAGAATAGCTTGTTCTCTGCGTGACGGAGCTTCCCCTGAATCATGCACAGTTACACTGTATGAAGCATATTTCCAAAGGGACTTTAGACCCCAGTTTATGGAAGAAATGTGGGGGGATCTACAGCCCCTCACTGGCTCTGAGACAAAGTCCAATAACAATGTAATCTCCATCATCACCAGGAATTCAGGTTTGGCATAATACACCTGTATCAGTAGCAATTAAAAATGTCTGAAAAGCTAAAGGCTGATGTCCATCCTTTTGGCCATCCCAGATCTTGTTCCTACAAGTGTGAATAGCAAAGTACTAAATCTTTCACTTTGTCATCAAAGAATCTGAAAGGCCAATGTAAGAAACTAATGTTCAGATAAACTGTATTTTACTTGCTCTGTCTGTATTGTAACCAGAGGTATGTGCAGCTGCCTCCCTAGAATTTTCTCCATGTCTTCCCAAAGAACATTGCAAGGATGATCCCCACCAAGATTTGCATTCAACTTGAGAAAGATGCAACAGTCAGGACCATCCAGGGAAGCCCTATGCTTCCTGCATGGATCAGTCAGCACTCTGGAGGGAAGGGAATCCATCCAGAGGGACCTGGACAGGCTTGAGAGGTGGGCTCACGCAAATCGCATGAAGCTCAACCAGGCCAAGTGTAAGGTCCTGCACCTGGGTCACAGCAATCCCAAGCATGAATACTGAGAAAGCTGAAAAGAGAATGGATTGAGAGCAGCCCAGAGGAGAAGGACTTGGGGGTGTTAGTGGATGAGAAGCTCAACATGAGCTGACGATGTGCACTTGCACCTCAGAAAGTCAACTGCATCCTGGGCTACATCAAAAGCAGCGTGGCCAGCAGGTGCAGGGAGGTGATTCAGCCCGTCTGTGCTGCTGTGGTGATACCCTACCCACAGCAGGGGTAGCTTTGGAGTCCTTAGCACAAGAATGATATGGACCTGTTGGGGCAGGCCCAGAGGAGGGCCATGCTGATGCTCAGAGGGCTGGAGCACCTCTCCTATGAAGACAGGCTGAGAGAGTTGGGGTTGTTCAGCCTGGAGAAGAGAAGGCTACAGGGAGATTTTACAGTAGCCTTCCAGTACCTAAGGGGGCCTACAGGAGGGGGGAACTCTTTGTCAAGGAGTGAGAGGATAAGGGCTAGCGGTTTAAAACTGAAAGAGGGGAGATTTACATGAGATGTCAAGAAGAAATTCTTTCCTGTGAGGGTGGTGAGACACTGGAACAGGTTGCCCAGAGAAGTTGTGGATGCCCCAATCCTGGAGGTGTTCAAGGCCAGGCTGGATGGGCTTTGAGTAACCTGGTCTAGTGGGAGGTGTCCCTGCCCATGGCAGGGGAGTTGGAACTCAGTGATCTTTAAGGTCCCTTCCAACCCAAACCATTTTGTGATTCCATGATTCTCTCTTGGTGCCTCTTGGACAGGCTGCTTTTGACCCAACTCTCTCCTTAACACCAGGGAATCCTCTTAGCTAAACAAGCCACTACACAGCCAATCTGGGGGGAAGTTAGTACAGACCCAGGCCCTGCATCACGTTGTCTGTTCTGTGTAAGCACCACTCAGCAAAGAGGCAGCTAATGCAAAAAATACATAGATAAATTAATAAAATTTTGAAAAAATGTGGGGTTTCCTTTTCCTATTTCTACATAACTTTTGCCTTTTTTTCCCATGCCCCACCCTAGTTTTTCTACATAATTTACCATGACAATACATTTTCCCTTAAATATTTTTTGATTGAATTAGCCACGCACAACACTTAGACCAAAATATTTTCCACTGAAACACACACAGCCATGATGACTGTGTTGGCATCATCTTCAGAAGCTACTCACAGTGCTAAAATATCTGTGCAATCATTAGCTGTAACAAAATCTGATGATTTAGAAATGACTTAGAGACATACTTATTCTTTCTAATTTAGGCTTGCTTTAGCTGCATGGAGCAGGAATTATTTGCTGGGAAAAGCGGTCTGACACCTAAGGTTAATCTATATTTAAATAAATGGGTTATTCTCTCAGCTCATAGTTCAGTTTAATTTTTCAGTAGTTGTGCTGGAAAAACTCCAAAGTAACTGTGAAACCTCATAACAGGGTGCAGGAGTGGATTTGCCAGCAGCGCTAAGGGGGCAACAGTCCCTGGCACCTCCTGGTTTCTTTCCTGTTGCTCTCTTCTCCCAAGAACCCTGTTCCCTGGGATCTACCTGTCTCGGTGGTGACTGGCAGCTTGCTGTCCCTGAACCATTCCTCTGGTCACACCAGGTCATGGAAACCTTTTAACGTTCTGTGAAGAGAGGGTTGTGCCTTCGGTGCCTTTCCCCTGTCTCACACAGAGCCTGGAGGACAAGTTCCTGGAGGCAAAGATTTATTAGTGAGGGCATACATTGAATTTAATAGTGAAATAAACTAAAGAGAGAGAGAGAGATTGAGAAAGAGAAGGGAAAGGGAAAACTGTTCTTAGTGGGCAGCTGAGAAAAAAGCGAGGGGAGGGTCCCCAGAAAGCATCCTCTCCTGGACTCCTCTCCAGCTTCCCTCCCCATAGTCCTTTTCCCATAGGAACAATATAGTGTTTATTGGGAGCCACTCAGTCTCTGCTGGTTGTTACGGCTTGTGGTGCAGGTGCCACTCGCTGGGTGGTTGTTGAGCTTTGTGGCCCCCGTAATGTAAACCAAAAGCTACCACCAAAGGGTCGGAGAAGGGGGGAAGAAGGGGTGATTCCCACACTGGTGGCAATCGCTTCCCATGAGAACCTGCTGAGAAGACTATCGGGGGTTTGCAGGTGCAAGGTCATGAGAATAACGGCACAAGAATAACAGCATGAGAAAAACAAGGGAAAGATACTGCTCCGGAGGCTCTGGGAAATGTTGCCAGGGCAGCCAGAGCGAGAGGACACAGAGCTGAGGGTGGGAAGAAGGTACAGGGTTATGATGGAAGACCCTTAGCAACACAGCAGGCTACAGCACCCCAGGCACTGGTGCAAGAGCCTCAGCACACGCTGCTGGTACCTGGTGTGTCTTTTGATCAGTCACACTGAGCTGGTGGAAGGCACAATAAAAGAGAAGCTTTTCTAGGCCAAAGCTTCATTTTAGCTCGATGAAAGCCAGGCAGGAAACCCCTTCTTTAGGGACCCCTCTCCTATGTCCAACACCTGTCTTGAGTCAACATTAGTGACCATTTAGATACACAGTCAGCCACGTCAGGGATTTGATCAGATTGAAAATTAACCAAGCCAAAGAGAGTGGAGTAGTTTTAAGTACTACACCCAGCATTAGAGAGGAGACAAGAGCAGAGAGGCTCATGGGGCCATTTCTCTGAGCAGCTGCAATGGCTGAGTTTTCCTTAATCCCATTGTGAGTGTACACTTCTAGCCACACTTTCCTGTCCTCTTCCTTGCATGGGCACAAGCTCCCCAGTGACCCACTGCAGGGCATGCATCTAGCCACGAGTGACACTTCTTTAACACAAAAAAGACATTGAGGTGCTGAAGCGGGTCCAGAGAAGGGCAACAAAGCTAGTGTGGGGTCTGGAGAGTAAGTCTTAGGAGGAGAGGCTGATGATGCTGGGATTGTTCATGCTGGAGAAGAGGAGGCTGAGGGGAGACCTTATCATGCTCTATAACTACCTGAAGGGGGGTGTAGAGAGACAGGGGTTGGTCTCATCTCCCAAGTCACAGGAGATAGGACAAGGGGAAATGGCTTCGAGTTGTGCCAGGGGAGGTTCAGATTGGATACTTAGAAACACTTCTTCACTGAAAGGGTTATTGGGCATTGGAATGGGCTGCCCAGTGAAGTGGTTGAGAGGCGAATCCCTGGAGGCGTTCAAAAGACAGGTAGACATGGTCCTCAGGAATATAGTTTAGTAATTTTTATTTCCTATTTCTTA